>KV428126.1:0-79095 GCA_001632355.1 Sistotremastrum suecicum HHB10207 ss-3
TATATCCCTATAGCTGTTACTAATACTTACTATCCTTGCTAATTCCTCACAAAATACATTTTTGTAACAGATTTGGCATAATACTTGACATTATATTTCAGGGTGGGTTCATGGTTCAGTTCAGTTTGAACTCGGTTCAGGTGCCTGGCCAAAGACCTGAACCACGAACCGAACCACTTGGTCCCAGACCTGAACTGAACTCGAACTTGAACTGAACTCTGGTTCAGTTCAGTTCAAACCCGGTTCGGAACGGTTCTCGAACCGAACCTTGGCATCACTAACCACATCACGTTTGTGGACGGAAAACAGGACTGCCCGTGCGCATCGCTTTGGGATTCTGGCTTCATGAACCCGAATTAGGGGTGACTATGGCTTATAAGTACTTTGACGCTCTGCAACGGCGGTCCTCAAGTGCCAGTGTTCTGGTACGATCTTCTTGTTTCGTAAGCTTGGCATGACGACCCTGCGTACTATAGTCTGTTGGACACAAGGGGGTAGCGGTCCGTTAACTCCGGACACCGGGTATAGGGAGGGAGGGTCAGCATGAGGCCGTCCAAGGAAAATCCGACATGCCTTAGCCGAGGCTGCCGTGGCCCTGCAACAGGCTTGACAGACGCGTTTTGACTATGAAGTTGACTCGATGAGCCTTTTACGATCTTCTGAGAGCGACGCGACATGCCGTGCCTAATATAGAACTCTTAGTCAGCGAGATCAAGCACGCAACCCTCTCACTGCTTGTCTCACTGGCATGCATCATCTGTCCATCCATCCTCGTCGTCCGTCCCTCGCGCCCTCACTCATGCTCAACAAATTTCACCTTATCGAACTCACTGTAATGCTCGATCCGAGCCCTACGTATATGTCAAGAGTTCATTGGGGCTTGTGCAGCCAGAATGATACTCTTGGTACAGCTTATATTTTTGTCTACACCTCATCGAATCACCACACAAGACTTCTTGATATATTTCGTGCATTGCTCTCGACTTCATGCTCTACGACCCCTCGAACCGCGTCTCGACACTCTTCGCCGTGATCACGGTCATTTTGTGACGTCACGGTCACAGCGCGCCTCAGGGCGATCTGCCAAGCGGAGTTGATATTTCGGCTGTCGGATATACCTAATATGGTAGAGATCTCGGGGTTAACGGCGGAGAAAGAGGGAGGGAGGGTTCATAGAGGGGCCAGCCAGGGAAAATACGACATGGTATCCGGAGTTAACGGACCGCTACCCCCTTGGTTGGACAATCGATTTTTTCTTCCGCACTCAAGTGATGTGATTAATGAGAATCTCCCTGAACTATTGAGATAGGGAGACTTTGCTACGGATTAGAGTGGCAACTTCACGCTGTTCGATGTGCCCGGATTTAGTGACCGCAGGTCCGATGCTGACGTCACATTTCCCTCCCGATTTCCGACGCATTCGCCTCCGATCTTCATCCGAATCGAAGTGTATCGACCGACCACGACGCCTTCAAGTTGCCTGCTCCCTACCGTGGCAGCGTTGCTGCATTAAATCCTCCGTCCTCCTATATTATTCCTAACTATATTCACTCTACTTCCATATACATAATTCGAGAACCCTGCTGTGAAAGCCAAGGATTGCAAGGACCGTTCTGGAAACGCCGTCGACCCAAAAGATCGTCACCATCGCTCAATTTCGCTCTCCGAATCATTTCAGTATCTCTCTGTCGGTTCCAGCCCCTTTGACTCTCTGTTTAATGCTGCCATCATCAAGGCCACCCGCCCCGGCCTCCTGTCCACCCCCAGCCGTGAAACAAAGCAGTCATCGCTTTCAGAAGGTGCATACGAGCGTCAGGAGATGGACGCGAGTCGTATGGCGTCACTTTCAAAAGCATGCCGGTGCTGGGATATTGGCGAGCGTCGCGTATTTTGATCCTGGCAACTGGTCAGTCGATTTGCAAGCGGGTTCATTATTTGGGTATAAGCTTCTTTTCGTGGTCTTAATGGCAGGTTTGGGCGCCGTCGTGCTCCAGGTATGTCCAGAGTCATTCTGCTTATCATAATAGCTACATCGAATCACAGATCATGGCCGCTAAACTTGGATGTGTCACGGGACGAGGTGTGCAGGTTATTACAGTAATTTCGAGCTATCGTTTTTAACAAATTTTGTTCCTAGATTTAGCTGTGCATTGTCGGCAGCGCTTATCGTATCACCCTCGTCATCCGCACCTAGTCCGCTATCTGGTGCTATATCCTCTGTATGCTGCATCAGAGATTGCGATTATCTCCACCGACTTGGCGGAACTACTTGTCAGAAAATCTTGATTCATACCCTCATTCCTGCTATCTAACGATGATTCTTTAGGGATCCGCTATCGCATTAAACCTACTCATTCCGAGACTTCCTTTATTCGCCGCCGTCCTTTTGACCTCCTTCGATGTCTTTGTTGTCCTATTATTAGGTGATCCTTCTGATCGTTCGCGGCCTATACGCGTTTTTGAATTGGGCATTGCGATGCTGGTGAGCGGATCGGCTGTTGCAGCTCTCAAACATTTTCTGACTCGCTGATAGGTCTTTGTCGTATTTATCTGCTTCATCATCCTCATCGTCGAAGTAAGCCCACATTGGGGCCACGTATTCCAGGGGTTCCTTCCTTCGAAAGCAGTGTTCAAATCTGAAGCGCTGTATACATGTGCGTCCCCACGAATCTCACAAATCAGTCCTGCAGCTCACACTCTGTTGACAGCTATCGGAATCATCGGTGCTACAGTGATGCCACATGCGCTGTTCCTAGGTTCTTCTCTAGCTACTCAAGATCGAGAGGCATCCTCGATCCAACTCGGCGATGAAGAACACGCTTGTCGCGCAACGGAAGACCCATCGGAAGATGTCTCTGAGGCGCCGAATCCTCGGATGTCGAACGGCAGCCAAGCTTATATTCTGAAGTCTCTGCGGCTCAAGATCTCCTCGGATGAAGTTCGATCTGAACGGAAGCAGAACAACAAACTTGCTTTCATTAGAGCTCATCTCATGCACAGCATCATTGATATATGTTGGTTACTTCGATCTCGTGTCAGCTCAGCCTCTAATTTGCATTACCAGCCATGAGCTTAATGGGCTTTGCAGTTGTGATAAACTCAGCGTAAGTTAGTCCTTCGGGATTGACGAACGTATCCTCATAGTGAACCCCTGCTTGTGTAGCATTCTCATACTCGCCGGCGCAGTATTCTTTTATGATTCCACAACGACTCCAGGAGTAGACTCCCCAGCAAGTCTCTTCGATGCTTACGCGCTTATCCATCAAAGAATGGGAAAAGGTCTGAGCTTATGATCCGCATCTTCCATAACCTTGTCGGTGTTAATTCGACGCTCAGCTGCCGCCATAACATTCGCCCTTGCGCTCTTAGCGTCCGGTCAAAGCGCTTCGATCACGGCCACATTAGCAGGACAGATAGTATCAAACGGTTTTATAAACTGGAATATATCAGTGCGCTCTTTTCACTCATAGAGAAGATGATCCTCCTAACTCCTGTTCCTACTAATCAGCCCTTCAAGAGGAGACTAATAACTCGATCCTTCTCCCTTCTTCCCTCGACAATAATCGCATCCGCGCTTGGAAGATCCGGAATTGATTCTTTGCTTGTCGCTTCCCAGGTTGTCCTCAGTTTCGTGTTGCCATTCGTCATATTTCCACTGGTATGGTTGACATCGAAGGAGGACGTCATGTGGGCGATTGTTGACCAAGGGGCTGGAGAAGGTTCTCCTGAAGTCCGCGTCAATTATAAGAACGGGAAGGCTATGATGACTCTTGGATATTTGATATGGATTGTCGTCGTACTGGCCAACGCGTATGCCATCGTTGCGTTGTGCATGGGACAAGGGGGATAATAATATCGATTTTTTGGTTATCCTCTGGTCATTGTAGATTTTTGGGATTTTGGTAGACGGAATAATGACATCGACTGTAAACGTCGAATACAGTACTCGCAAATGATGAAATGGCAGTGATGACGGTCAAAATAGGCGCCCGTGACCAGAGGCTTCCGTGAATCCGTGGCCTTGCAGTTGCTTTGAATGAAGGGTGAAAGGTGTGTCGAAGGTCCACTTAATCGGTATAGAGTTAGACCCAAAGGCCATCTATAACGCGAAGATCCAATCCTTGATCAGTCACGGTTATGAACTATTTTGCCTTTTACTGTTGTAAACCACACCCAAAAGCTACTCCGGGAGTCTCGATTACAGTAGGCTGATTAGGCGTAGCCGGAATCAAAATTTTCAAACTCAGCGTTCTCTCCTTCCGTCACCCGCGACAGCTCCTACAACTCAGACTGGGAAGCTAGGCTGTCGACCTGGACCTGGCTCTCAATATACGGCTCAACGTCGACAGTTACAGTCTGAACTCTCCGTCGGCTTCATTCTTCCCCTCACGTCGATCCCTATGTTAGAGATGGCGCCAATCAATGCAACCTTACCCAATCTCGTATAAAATCTCATATACTGCAGGCCTAAAAATCATACTAGTATCGCGCAAAATCGGCGGTGAAATAAGAGTTCAAAAATCAAGCCATCGCTACATAGGCGGCCCATGCGAGCTCACAATTAAGAATAATTGCGAAAGATCAACCTCAGGTGTACTGATCTCGTAAGTGCTTCAACAATTCGAGTGCCTCTGGCGAACGTGGCGTTATCTTAAACTCGAACTCTTTCAGGATACTAAGCAATCAGATTAGGCTAACAGGCGACTTGAGTATTCTGTTCACTTACGCAACCAATCCGAAAGTGAATTTTGCAACGGGCTCAATTTCCTCTCCGTTAGCGTTGACAGCCTTCTTGATGCTGCACGTTGCTAAAGTGAGCACGATGGTCAAGAAAATAATGTCTTCTGCGATCTCTTTCCCGGGACAAAACTGGATATTAGTTTATAGGTATTGAAGTGGGTTCTGTCACTGGATATTACTGAGCGAACTGAAGCTTACCCTAGATATCGCAATACCAGTATGAGCCGAGGCCGCTGTAGGATCGATGAACAAACCCACCTTCTGCCATATCCAAACTGAGTAAGACGAGGATCGAGCTCCTTTTCTTGTTGAAGATATCGATCAGGATTGAACTCTTGAGGTGATTTATATCTGCGCGCGTCTTGTGACATACCCCTATGTGAACGGTCAGCGCGAATACATATACATGACTGATATAATTGCCATAGATGAGCCCAAACGACCGTGTTAGCAGGGATTCTGTACCCTTTGTAAGTGTCTTCCACTTCAAGTCGATGCGGTATACCTGGGATTGCGTTTTGCGACCATCTGTGAGAGAAGGAGAGGCACTTACCCGTGGGAACTGGACGACGGAATCAGAATTTCTCCGTTTATAATCTTTTGCACGACTTCACTCACCGATAGGTGCCCATCGGAACACTTCCATGATCAGCGCGTCGACGAAGGGGAGGTTAACTCGATCGTCGAATGACGGCAACCGCTTTTGTTCGGTGAGTCGATCGATCTCCTCTTGAGCTCTTCTCTGATATTCGGGATACTTAGTCATTGCAAAATAAAAATGGTATAAGGTGGCGGTAGTCTGGTGAAAGAAGCGGCCGTGGTATTGATAGTGTGCACCTAACTTTGATCCAGCTATGACTTACTGTGTCAATGCCAGCTGTAGAACGAGAAATGAGAATAGTAGGCGTCTTCATCCTGCAGAAAACGTGCCTGTATACATGTTATATGAAGTATACTTGAGCAAGTCTTCGGTTTCCGCATCAAGTGGCCCTTCGGAAAGATGTTGCGCGACATAGGAAACACGCGCTGTGCCATTGCGCTAGGGGCCAAGAGTAAGTTGCATGAAGTGGATATGACCTCTATCATACGAGTTGCTCCTTTACAGCGACATATGGTCTCTCAACGGTTTCGAGCAAATTAGCTCGCCAGATCGCAGCCTTTCGCTTGAACCCTGCGAATGGGAACCAAGCAGGGACGTATTTCACTGATTGAAAATGTAGATCGGTAGTATTCCTTTGACGGAAAGTCAATAAGCTCACAGATCGGTATCGTATCGACGAGAAAATCGCCGACCGAGATTGCTTCTCCAAATTCGCGTACATTCTTATCTGACATAATAACCAGTTCGTCCCGCTCGCCTTTGACTTGATATCCATAGGTGATATCCAATATTATTGTTCCTGTTAACCTTTGCAAATCAATCCAGTACTGAATAAAAACTTCGTGGTGACATAGAATGACAAACCTGGCGAGACGCACTTCCAAATGCGACTGGTCATTGAACACCCCTAGGATGAAACTCGAGATCGCGTGGCCCATACGAGGATGATACTGCTGAGCGTGTCTTCCTCCGACGCCCCTCGCCAGCATGCGGCGCATGTTACGGATCCGATTTCCGGATGGTGCAAAGACGACAGACTTGTCCCAACCAACCCTGAAACGTGAACACAGTTTCGTTGGACGTAGGGGATCAACACTCATATCCAGTAACGACTCACAGTCCACCGGCCATCTCGAGGCGAGGACGGTCTGAATATATTGAGCTTCGCGTGTCTAACAGTTCCTTTGCATCTTCGTGCGAGTTGATGATTAAAGCAGGTGCCCCCATGAGATCCACATAGACCAAATCCCCTATAACAGACGTATATGTCGAATTAATCCCCGGAAGTTGGACAAGGGCATTACTCACCGAATTCTGCATTCCATTCCATGAACTTCACAGACTGGTTCTTTACCGGCATCTGATGAAGATTCCCGATAATAGGGAGAGGTCGAGGGCCCGGAGGGAGCGGAAGAAAGTGCCTTCGACGGTAGACTATATCCCAAATTTTCCATGCAAGCAGTATTGTCAGAGCGATGGATAATCCATTGAGAATCATCTCCCAGTCCATTGCGGAAAAGTTTTGGAGGCTCATTCGCAGGCTCATGGAGCTTGAGATAGAGCGAGTCGATGACCGTACGTATATGCTGATCACAGAGATGGTTTGCTATGACCGGCACATTGCTGAGGAATACGGGGCGTTTTGACCGTTCATGGAGTCGTGACTGTCGTGCCATCAAGGATCGAGGCCGATGGCCGAGCTTCTTAATTCATCGAAGACAACGAAATGTCATCTGACTATAAGAACTCGTGGGACCAATAGTATAGAATAGGTTGAAATTGCCGCCATACGCAAGCATACACAGTGTTTCAATGATCCTAAAATGTCAGGGGCCAACAAGACGAATGCCACTTGGTGGGAGACACTACGTAGACCTACACAATGTGAGTAGATTTACATCCTATGTTTAGATGGCTGAACAACCGGGGAGTAACGCCTGTTTCTCTTAGGGGTCATGTAGGTTTGCGGCCCGGATATCAAGCTACGGTCTCAGGAAGAGGGTTGTCGGGATTTGCCGACTTCCCGAACTTCAACAGAGTTACTGAGAGTAGCCGGAACGTACCTTACATTTACAAAGATGGCTACATAATATTCGCCTTTTCAGCGCCTCTGCTACACCTCGGGTGACGGTTATATGAGTTTATTCAGTAAACCAGCCAGTAGTTGGGGGCCGAGAGGGCTCGGGCAAAAAGCAAAAAGAAGCCCGAGACTCCTCGGGTGCGAGGCTTGGACGGGCATTCGGCTCACTGGCACCGGGCGGGCTGGCCCTCTGATCTCCAAACCTTGTCTTAATGGTGTAGTAAGCAGGGTGGGTGGGATCGATGTCGAACAAAAAGCAGAATCAATGAATTAGCAAGGGAACGTGAACTGATCACAGCACAGGAAGACGGATAGCACGTATCCGAACAGAACCTGACACTACTAGCAACAACTACATAGCTACGCTACTTTGCTTAGAGACCATGGAATTGCTCCGCAAGTCGCAGCGAGTACATATACAGGATGCACGCAACTTCACGACTGCTTGCACGCACAAGTTGGCACAACTCCTTACAAAAGTCCCCACGAGGCAGTCGAGTGATTAGATCAACACCATTCTGTGGAAATTGCGCTTGAATCAGTCGAATTTTTCATTCAGTCAGGCCATCACGACATTGTTATTTTCTGTCATGATTAGTGTTGCTGTTGTGCTTGGTGCTTTTTACCAGGTATGAGTGAGAGCCGAAAGCCGATTCGGAAGGCTTCTCTAGCTTGTCTAGGCGAATTTGAGTCATTCGGTATCAGTTTTTCCAACTCAGCTTTGGTGGTGCTGTGTACGCTTGGCTGTCGACATTTCTCCTCGGTCCACCCAGCTTCGGATGTACGCCTCTCATCCAAAGAGTCCAGATTTCGGGCTGCTCTACCTTACTTACCCGAGCACTGGCAAATACAAAGAATTTATAAACCAAAATCTGGTGTCGCCATCGTCTACTTCGTCAGTTCGCCGACGACTCTACGTGCTGAGGGAGCTGAATATCACTAGTACTGGCACATTCGAAGGCGAAACATATGTATCGGAGTTGAGTTTTTGTCATCATGGAAATCAACGAGATCAGCGGGATGCACTATCTTGAAGGCAATCAACACTAGGTATACTGATCTCGCAACTGCTTCAATAAATCGAGTGCCTCCGAGGAACGTGGTTCTATTTCGAACTCAAATTCCTTCAGGATGCTGGAGATTCGATCAGAAAATAATACAGCTTGCTCATACAAGTCACTCACGCAATCAATCCCATAGTAAATTCTGCAACGGGTTCGATTTCCTTGCCTTCTGCATTGACTGCCTTCCTTATATTACATGTCGCTAGAGTGAGCACAACCGTGAGGAAAATAACGTCTTCTGCAACATCTTTCCCAGGACAAAGCTGAAAATCGGGGGATATCAAAATAAAATCGGCCCCGTTGCTTTATAGCAAACGGACTAAAGCTTACCCTGGACAGCACGATATGAGCCCCAGCGCAGGTTGAATCAAATGCTGGTACAAAGCTCACCTTCTTCCAAATCCGAACTGAGAGAGACGGGGATCTGGCTCTTTCTCTTTTTGCAGATACCGATCGGGGTTGAAATCCTCGGGTGACTTATACCTTCGTGCGTCTTGTGACATGGCCCTGTAAGAACAGTGAGTGCAAATGCATCTGCATAATGATATCATTACCATAGGTGGGCCCAAACGACCGTGTTAGCAGGGATTCTGTATCCTTTGTATGTGTCTTCCACTTCAAGTCGATGCGGGATACCTGGAATCCCGTCGGTGACCGTGTGGGATAAAAGAAGAGAGACTGACCTGTAGGGACTAGGTAACATAAGCATGACCCTGAGTTTAGTATACGTGCTTCCGCACACTTCACTCACCAATAGGACCACATCGGAATACTTCCATGATCAGTGCATCAATGAAGGGGAGATTAGCCCAATCACTAATTGATGGCAGACGTTTTTGTTCGGTGAGTCGATCAATCTCTTCCTGCGCTCTTCTCTGATACTCCGGATATTTAGTCATTGCCAAATAGAAGAGGTGCAAGGTGACAGTAGTCTGGTCAAATATTCAGCACACCATAACGTCACATTTGTTCGTCTAGCCGTTAATCATTTATTACTCACGGTGTCGATACCAGCTGAACAGTCACTCATGAGATTGGCAGGAGCGCTCATTTACCAGAAAGACATACCTGCATACATGTTGTAAGAAGTATACTTGACTAAATCTTCGGTTTCCGCATCAAGTGGCCCTTCGGAAAGATGTTGCGCAACATAAGAAACACGCGCTACCCCATTGCGCTTGCGTAAAAAATGAGTTGAATCCATTGTTAAACGATTTCCCTCATACCAACTGCTCCTTCACATCAATGTATGGTCTCTCAACGGTTTCAAGCAAATTAGCTCGCCATATAGCAGCCTGGCGCTTGAAACCTGCCAATGGAAACCAATCAGGGAGATATTTCACTGACGGAACGTTAATTCCACTCCATCTTTAGTGATTCAATAATACACTCACATATTGGTATTGTATCGACCAGAAAATCTCCGACCGCAATCGCTTCTCCGAATTCGCGTACATTTTTATCCGCCATAACAACCAGCTCATCACGATCACCTTTGACTTGATATCCATATGTGATGTCCAAGATAACTGTCCCTACCAATCTTTTGAAATTGAATGAGTATCTCGTGGAACTTCCAATCATAACAAATGATAACTTGCCGTGGAAGAAGCACTTCTAGAGGTGTATGGTTGTCCAGCAATCCTATTATAAAACTTGAGATCGCGTGGCCCATATGAGGATGAAATTGCTGAGCATGGCTCCCCCCAATCCCCCTTGCTAACAGCCGGCGCATATTACGCATGCGAGTTCCAGATGGTCCAAAGACGACGGACTTATCCCAACCAACACTGAGATTCAAAGACAGAGTTGTAAGGCATGATAATAAACATCGATCTATTAAGGAACGACTCACAGTCCGCTTGCCATCTCAAGGCGGGGTCGGTCTGAATATATCGAGCTTCGTGAGTCTAATAGCTCCTTCGCATCGTCGTGCGAGTTGATGATCAAAGCAGGAGATCCCAGGAGGCTAACATAGACTAAGTCCCCTACAAGACGTCCACGTTAATCCTAAAAATCTAGGATAATGCATTACATACCAAACTCCGCACTCCATTCCATGAATTTGACGGACTGGTTCTTTATGGGCATCTGATGCAAATTTCCGATGATGGGAAGAGGTCGGGGTCCCGGAGGGAGTGGAAGAACGCTTTTTCTCGAGGCAAGTGTTCTCCAAATTTTCCACAGAAGTAGCAACGCGACAGCAAAAGATAATCCATTAAGGATTGTGATTCTGTTCGTGAGAGAGAATTGTTGGAGACTCATTAGGAGGTTATTGAAATGCAGGGCAGGAGAGTGAGAGTCGATGTTTTTAAGTCCATACCACAGATGCTCTCATAAGACAGAGACATCTTCTACCCGGCCCCACGTTCCCAGGCCCATCGCTGAGAGATATGAGGCGGTTTGCATTAGCTCCATCAAGATGGGAATCCGACAGTCCGAGCTTCTGAGCTTTAGAAGACTGCCAGTTGTCATCTGAGAAGGGTCGCGGGTCGTGATTGGTTGAAGGTTATTAAAGCGGGGGTTGACATCGGAGCGAGACGAATTAAAGGACTTCCTTGATCGCACGAGACTCTCGATTTCCTTAGCCTCACAATATCACAGTATAAGACCATGCAGTCTTGAAATTATTAGCTCGTTATAGAAGTCGCTGCTCGCAGAGGAGGATATGTAAGTTCGCGGGGCCGAGCAACGGGCAGCTGGTCTCAGGATGAGAGCTTCGGTGTTTGCCGACTCCCTGAAAAGATTTCACTGAAATATACAAACTTGACAGAACGTCCGGCACTACACTACTCCTGGAACACACGAGGGCATTAACGAGGTGAGGCACTTACTAACCCATATACAACGTGCTTGAAAGGCTAACGAACTCATCGCTGTATCTCCACACGCAGTTGCTACTCTCCCAATTGAGTGTGCGCCGCCGTTAACATCTGAATTGCATCGTCCGATCGCGAGGTTATTTCAAAGTCGAATTCGGCCATGTGACTGATTCAGAAAAGTTAGTGGTCAGTCACCTCCTTATGATGACTATGCAGAACACACGCTACGACGCCCATCGTGTACTGAGGGATGGGTTCAATCAGATCGCCTGCTTCGTTGACCCTCTTTGTGACATTACATGTAGCCAATGTGAGAGCGATTGCTAGGAATAAAGTGTCGTCTGCGATGTGCTTTCCTGGACATATCTTTGATGCTGTGAAGTCAGCCACCAATTCTTACACAGGACCAAGCTGCCTTACCCTATGCGAATATGAAATTTAGGAATAAAGTGATGATATAATTAGACGTACCTTCTACCGAAACCAAACGCAAACAGCCTAGGATCAGGCTCCTTTGGGGTCTCAAGGAATCGATCGGGTCGGAATTCGTGCGGCGAAGTATAGCTTCGTTTATCTCGACTCATAGCCCTGTAGCCGAATTTAATTCTCAAAAATAGCAGTTGTGAAAGCCGAGTTGTTACCATGGATGTGAGTAGACCACCGCTCCTTGCGGAATTCGATAGCCTTTGTAGATGTCTTCTACCTCGAGCCGGTGCGGAAGGCCTGTAACGGTGCTATAGGTACGGCTATGTCACCTTGGAATGATCGGACGCACTTGTCGGGGCTGCTCGTCATATTAAAAATATCGAAGAAATCAGTGCTCGTAGCTTGAATCTGGATCAAAAATTCTGTACTCACTTATCGGACTCCATCGCAAAACTTCGAGCATAACAGCTTCCACAAAAGGAAGCCTCTCACGATCATTGGACGTCGGCAAACGCTTTCCTTCCGTGACATTGTCGATTTCCTGCTGGGCTCTTTGTTGAATTGCCGGATATTTCGTCACGACGAAGAAGAACGTGGACAACGCGACAGCAAGCTATCCAAACGGCGCGTGAGCCACGAGGGTATAGAACGTAGTGGCGTAAATAATCAGAGCGATGCTCACCGTCTCCATTCCGCCTATTGATAGAGAACATACTCATCTCATAGCACAATAGTATCACAACACTGCTCTTACCTGCGTAGAGATTGAAAGAGCTGTACTTCAGAGCGTCTTCCGTTTCAAAATCCAGAGGTCCTTCGGACAGGTGCTGGGCCACGTAAGAAGTCCTGGCGATACCGTTGCGCTGAGAACATTAATAATTACTCTAATGGAAGGTGTTTATACTGACCAACTGCTCTTTGACCCGCGAGAAAGGATGCTCGATGGTTTCCGTCAGGTGCGCTCGCCACGTGGCGACGGTCTTCTTGAAGCTTGTGAAGGGTATATACGAGTGCAGATATGTCACTGGGGGATGTATGAGCATGAAAGCATTTGTCGATAACACCCAGCTCACTTACAAGCAGGGATCATATCGACTATGATGGAACCGACCGCAGTTGCATCATAAAAATCTTGGACGATGCGCCGGAACCAAAATATAAGCTGATCATGACCACTTTTGACTTGGTGCCCGTAGGCGACGTCCAATACCACGGACCCCGTTAATCTAAAAGAAAAATACATGAACTTCGCGTGACTTTCCCTAAGAATTTTCCTGGCACCTACTGTGAAAGAAGAAGTTTTAAATCCCGCGGCTTCTCGAGTAGGTTTAGTAAGAAGGTACATATAGCAAATTCTTCGTGTAGTCGAAAGCTTTGGGCATGTTTTCCGCCGATACTCCTGGCCAGAAGTCGACGCATAGTGCGATGCCGTTCTCCAAATTTTCCCAGTACAAGCGATCGATTCCATCCAACGCTGGTCATGGTCAGTTCGTTCAGACCGTGGGAAACATTCCTGGTACTCACAGTTCGCCAGCAACGGACAGGCGAGGCCTGTCTGAATAAATTTGACTTCTTACTCCAAGCAATTCTTTTGCGTCTTCGTATGAGTTCAATATAAGGGTCGGAGTGCCGAAGATATTGACGTAGACCAGATCCCCTGTCATTATAATATTGGACCGTATGAGTAAACGGAAATTCAATGAGCATCATGAAGTTGACGGACCAAATATTTCCTGCCACTGTAAGAATGTTGACGATTGATCAGTGACGGACATTTGGTGAAGATTCCCGATAATGGGCAGCGGCACAGGTCCCGGGGGTAGTGGAAGCGATGCCCTCGAGATCGTGATCAATTTCCAGGTCTTCCATACCAGCCATACACCGAAGGCAATGGACAACGATACCAGAGGAAAGGAAGTATAGGAAAAATCGAATTCAAGGTGCAGATTATGCGCGAGGATAGAAGACATTGTGGAGGGGGCTGGCGACAGACAGAGAAGCAGATCCTTGAGTATGGGATTTTCTGAAAAGCTTCGTCTTCATATAATGTTGATGATGCTTGCGTGGGAGCGCGATAGGCTGATCGAGGGATAGATAAGTATCGGGGTCATCACTGGGATATCGATGATAGGTTAACATGAGTAACAGAACTCAATCTGAAGTCCATTGTCACGCTAAACTGAATTGAATCAGCGCTTAAAGCGTAGAATGACTGATAAGAAAGCGTGTACCTGCGGGTCGGACAGCTTCGGAAGACCGAGGGCGAGGGCCCCAGTGAGGTGACTCGGCGGGGAGCCTCACCATGGAGCATGAGGGCCTACGGCGCAGCGTATACTATCTGTATTGGAGAGGTAAACATGAAGATACTGACAAGCTTCAACTCAACTCGAGACTCAGATCATCATCCGGTGATTGTCGTCGATTTGAGTGGTAACACTCATAAGGTGAACAACCAGACAAAGCATGCCAACCAGTGGCAACCACGATTCCTGAGCGTCAAGTGGTGGATGATACTTGATAGCCCAGCGAATACAGCACCTGATAACCAAGGCTCTCCGTTGCATCCGCAATTGCACCATGAGATCCGTGCCTGATTATCTGCCCGGCGCGTAAAGGAAGAGTGAATACGAAATTCGGAGTTCGGAAACAAACAGAGTTTTGAGCTGAATGCACGAAGATCATTCCCACATTCGAACTTGGGTGATATTACCCCATACCTTCGAGCTGCCTTCGGCTGAACCCTGAGGCCTGAGGCCTCGAGTCGGTACTGAAACTGTGTGAAAGACATCTTGAATCGAAATTATGATTGCGCTCACACGGAGGGAAAAAACGCGGAAATCGGGAGTATAAATCGATCTTTTTCGATGAATCTCCTTGAATGAACAGACTGGGTCGCACTCCAGATTGAATGTCGCCAGAATCCGTTGGGAAACGATCACAGACTGAAACGTAAACTCGCGGGAGCGCCGAATTGCGATCTTCGGAGTCATTTGTCAGCAGCGGCACTTTCTGGCCGAAGCGTGGAGGCGGCGGTGCCATTCCGCCCACTGTGTGCAGGCTGCTCGATGTCGTCCGCGTCGTTGGACCGAACTGATTCTTAGCTTGCTGCATTCTGATACTTTCTTTCTCAGCTTACCTCAATCTGATGTCCTATTGCTTTCGTTCTGTTCTCAACACTTACTTTTCTCTCCGTACAAAAATTTCTCATAGGCACAAATAGGCTTGAATCATACTATGAGTTCCCTGACAGTTCACGGTGTGTAATAGATTCACTATGTCTGTGAGACTCGAACTGATCCATCGCAGTTATCCGCGGCTCTGGCATGCCCATCAAGATAGGTAGGAGGACCGTCGACATATACATCCTTGTTACTTCTGGAGACCAGAAGCAGAACACTCGAACAATTAGCGGAAAGGCGGCACCTGAATGGAATGCGCAGCTTGGATTTACAAAGATCGAACATAGTCACCTCGTCGTCATCAAGATCATGAATAGGAGGACCGTCATTCTTGGAGGGGATGAAGTCTTGGGTCAGACCAGCAAAACGGTCGAGAAATTGGTGGCTCAGCAGGGCAAGGAGAAAGGTGAGTCTCTTGTGTGACTCTCGAGATAGACTGTGCTCGAACCATCTTGGATAGACTTGACCGTCGATTTTGGAGCTCCTTCGCCTGATCGAAAGGCTCGTATGCGCTTAATTATCGCTCTCAAAGCGCAATCCCTCCCTGTCCGCCAGAACTCCTATCACGAATCGTTAGCTCTAGCGCCATCTGTCAGCTTGCCTAGCTACAGTGGATCGACCTGGTCCTCATTGGTTGCGATAGTCGAGAAATTGAACGGATTAGTAAGGGTAATAGACGAGATGGCTAGGGTATGCCCATTCGATCGCGTACTACTCCGCTCCTCACATCCACTCAGATTCACCCCTACGTCAACGTTGCCTGGCTTTTCTTGTCTCTGGCATACCATGTCCGTTCTTCGTTCCTTTCCGCCTACCATATCCGTTGACATTCCTGCATACAGTCCGTCGAGAATCAAAAGACTCGCGATCACAATGTCCAAAGACTCGGCGAATCCATGTATCGCATGTATTCTTTTGTGGAGCACAGCAACGTCGAAACGAAAATCCCTCCGATGGGAGATGTCGTGCAATTAATGGCGCAGGAGACGGTCGAATGCCTCAAATTCATTCAGCAATATAATCATCAGAGCATCGCACGTATGTCACCAATCTTCAGTTTTGTCCTTCTGCTAACAACCTCGACTGTGCAGGACGGATCGCCACGTCGGCGGTTATGAACGTTGATCAACGGATACGAGAGTTTGATGAACACTTTCAACAATTACGCAGGGATTTTGACACTGGGCTGACAGTGCAATCTTACCTGCTCATCCAACGGACTGCCGATGATAGCAGTGCGTCAAAATGATGACGTCAGCTACACCCTCTGACACCGATTCATTCGTATTAACAGAACGCACCTTCATTCGAAGCCACTTGAAGCACGTTCTTGCCAGTTGGGACCCGGATCGTGGTTGTCTTCCTGGAACGAGAAAGTCAGCCATCGAGGAAATCATGAAGTGGGTGATCAACCACGAAGACAAATATCCTGAGAACGTCTTCTGGCTATCAGGGGTAGCTGGTAGCGGAAAGACCTCCATTGCTCACACTGTTGCGGAACTCAGTGCAAAGATGGGACTCTTGGGGTCCAGTTTCTTCTTTAAGCACGACGAAGCCGGTCGGAACGAATCCACGTCCGTGTTCTCGACAATGGCCATTGATCTTGCCGCCTTCGACTCTCGACTTGCGGATCAGATAGCCAACATTCTCCAAACCACACCTTCTCTGACTGGTCCCAGAAGACAATTCCAGAGTCTCATCCTGGGTCCAATACAAGCATGCGGCTATTCCAGCCCTGTTCTTCTATTATTCGACGCTCTTGATGACTGTGGAACTCCTCGCGATCATCAAGAGTTCTTGCAGATGCTGGCCCAGGAGAGCAAACGGCTACCTAAAAATGTCAAAATTCTGATCACTAGCCGACGTGATGAGGATATCGTGGACGCGTTCCGCAACTTTCCCATTCACCATTCCGATTTGGACCTTCATTCGGTCGAAAACCGTAGCGACCTCATCAATTACGCCGAAACTAAATTCGCCGACATCGCGCGGTCGAAGTCTGGCAAACCGAATATCACTTCGCAATGGCCTGGAGCACAGGCTAGAGCCGAGTTTGTCGAACGTACGGCGGGGCTGTTTATATGGGCTTCTACTGCCCTTGAGACCCTCCGTGAATCTTGGAATCCTGACAAGGACCTCCAGGATCTCCTGTCAGAATCTTCTGCCGGTAAAGGTGCTCAAGAAACGCTCGATGCGCTTTATCTCCGAACGTTGGAGAAGAACGGATTGTGGGACGACGATGGATTCGTAAAAGCGTTCCGAGTCTCTGTTGGCGTCGTCATCGTATCCCGAGAAACTCTTCTCATGGATTCCATCGACCGACTCATCGGTGAAGATCTTGGAGATCATCGGGTCGAACACGTGTTTTCTCGACTCGGAAGCGTTGTTCGGACTTCGGATGGACCCGTTCGATTTTTGCATCCTTCATTCTCAGATTTCCTCATCGATCCATCGCGATGTCAAAATCCGAACATGGTGGTAGTTGCGCGCGAACATCATTATGCCATGGTCTCCCGATGTATCAAACTGATGCAATCCTCGCTCAAGCGAAATATCATTGAATGTCCCGACCCATCTCTTCTGAACGCCGAGATAGCCGAACTCCCGCGCTTGATCAAGCAGAGCATGAGCGAAGAGCTGCAGTACGCGTGTCGGCATTGGATATACCATTTGGTGAAAGGCGAAGGCGATCAGCAAGCGCAAATTCGCCTAGTCTATGACTTCCTCTCGAGCCAGGCGATTGAATGGATCGAGGCACTCAGCTTTCTGAAGAGCATGAGTGTTCTGATGTCAGGCTTAGGAGAAGTTGGCGAGTGGGCCAAAGTACGTATCTTAAAACTTTTCAACCTCAGTGTCATGACAATTCGCATCTAGAATCATACACATGGCAAGGGCAAACTACCGAATCTCATAGTGCAACTGAGACACTTTTGCCATGCATTCGCATCGATTCTGTCCGGCGCTGCCAATCACATTTACACCTCAGCCTTACCATTCGTCCCCGCCGGATCCTCTCTCGATCCTCTTCTATCGAAATGGACAAACCTTCCAAAGATGAAAGTGGGAAGAGAACCGTTGTGGCCTTCTTTCGCCGTCCTGCGACGCGACACAGGTCGCGTACACTCAATCGCCTATTCTCCAAACCGGCCTCAACTTGCTTCTGCTTCGGACAAAACCATTTGGATATTGAATACTCATACCCAGCTACCACTCAATCCTGCATTAGGCGGCCATACCGACCAATGCTCGTGTCTTGCGTACTCCTTCGATGGCAAATTCATTATCTCAGGCTCATGGGATAGATCGATCCGGATTTGGTCGTCTCAAACCGGCGAGCAGAAGGCTGTATTCGCAGACGCTCACCGAGCACCCATCTGCGCAATAGCCTGCGACCCTCATGGACAATTCTTCGTGTCTGCCGCACAAGATGGTTCCGTGTACAGTTGGACTCTCAAAGGCCGCTGGCGCCAATACGTCAGCTCGATGACACATACAATCACGTGCCTTAACATTTCACGTGATGGGCAAAACATATTTTGTGGCACGCGTGGCGGCCAGGTTATCTGTTGGGACGTCAGCCATGATTCTTCACCAAGATATGTCAGCCTCGTATCTCAGCTCCCCGTCCGATCCCTTGTATCTTGTCCGAACGGCAAATCAATCGGAATTACGACAGGAGATGAGAGAAACGCTAGCCGTGGCACTTTGGAATTCCTTGATCCAAAGAACGGCGTGAGAATTGGCCCTCCTCTGATATCAGGTCTTTCAATGTATGACCTTGATTTCTCTCCGGATGGCAGCAAGGTCGTTGCATCCTGTCAATCGACTGTCCGCATTTGGGACATCAAAACGGGCAAGCTGCTGAGCTGCTTGCTGTCTCCTTGTGTCTTTGTAAAGTGGTCATCCGACAATCAGTTTATTGCATCAGCAACTTCCACGGGACAAACCCTCCTGTGGAATTTATCTACCATCATGGGCCAAGTCTTCGACCCCAACGCGGAGCGACCTGCTCGTGCCGAACAGCTAGCATTTTCTTACGATGAGCTCGCGATCGCAGGTGGCACAAGACGAGGCACCGTTCGTCTTTGGGATCTGTCTACATCCTCAGAGCGACCTCCGATTCGCCCATCGACAAGTCAGCAGCCCGTCACTTGCGTTGCTTTTGAACCCGACGGAACCATTTTGAGCTGTGGTTTCAAGGACGGCATCGTACAAGTTGTCATTATCAAAACGAGTCGATCGATCTTCACTCAGAAGGTCCATCAAACTCGAATCAACGCTCTTTGCTTCTCTTCCGCTGGTCCGTTCTTAGCTTCCAGTGCCATGGATGGCAACATTCAAATCTGGAATTATCGCACGCGAGAGACAATTCATTTAGTGGACTATTCGTCTGCATTTGAACCAGCCCGATCTCAAGCATCACATCCAAATACGATATCATTTTCGAACCAGGGAGACTCATTGGCTGCCGCTTTTGATGATCGAGTCATCATATGGAGTCTTTCGCCTACCTTATTCAAGTGCTTCGAGTTCAAGCTTCCTGAACCCAACATTCATATGTCGTTCAGTACCGGCGACAAGGGCATATGGAGCTCATCATTCCGTGCGGCGTCAGCTTACCATTCGATCTCTCCACCAACGACGATAACGACGAAAGATTCTGCCAGTGAATCACGACCAATATTATATCACATCGACAAAACAGGCTGGGTCTGGCAACACCCTGGGAAACGCCTCTTTCAAGTTCCGCACGAAAGTGCCGATTTTTTCATCTTCTCAATAAGTGGGAAGCTCGCATATCAAGCGAACAATCTTCTTCGTGTCATTGATTTCTCCAGCGCTCTCGTCGCTTAGCTATCAGGTTTTTTCTGTTGGATATTTATAATTTATGTAGCTTTGTTCTGGATCATGTATGTGCGCTCTGTATTTTAATAGTTGTCATAGATGTTCATGTGCACACGTTCTCTCCCGTATCAAATTATCAATCGACTCAGCATTCAGACTCAATCCTATCAAGAAATGTCCAGAGCCATAGAAGGCCCCTAATCAGTGCGTCTTTCATATCAGTTTGGTCGTTTGCTGACAGTTCAATGAGCGCGTCCCTTGATCGAGAATGCACTACCTCGTTGTAGATGGCTTCTGTTGTCGTACTGACTAACCTGAGGCAATATTGCTCCTCAAAACGGTAGAAGAAAACGGGAGCGCGCGACCGGGCCGGTGATCCGCCACGAGCCGACTCGGCATCAGAAGCTTCGAATTCTTCAACTGCTCAACTCACTGGCTTGCTCAGCCCAACGACTCAGCGAGTCGCACTAGCTGAGCTATCAGCTTCATATCGATGGCTCATCAACTCTGCCTTATAGGCACTCTGGGGACTATAAAACCCAAGGCATCGAGCAACTGACACAATATACTCCCATCATCATGTCGACACCCCTTACCTTGCAAAGCACTGTCCGTTTAAACTCTGGTCTGAGTCGCTTTCAATTATATAGTCTGTCATGAATTCAACTAGCCTCTTTCAGGTTATGAGCTGCCTCTCCTTGGATTTGGCGTGTTCCAAAATGTCGAAGCGTGCACGCCGGCCACCTTGGCGGCGCTCGCAGCAGGATACCGGTGCGTACTGAAATCCCGTTCAGAACGACGAGCTCACGATTTTGTACCTTCGCAGCCATATTGATTCAGCCGTTGTCTATCGTAACGAAGCTCAGGTCGGCAGAGCATTAAAGCAAAGCAGGCTGAAACGTGGTGACGTGTTCGTCAGTAAGTCGTTCGGTTCTGCGTTATTCATGATAAACACTCTGACACATGATTTTTCTACCGATAGCCAGCAAAATCATGAGCAGAGATCATGGTTATGAAAGCACTTTGCGAACGGTCGATGAATCGCTGGCACGATTGGGTACCGGTTACATCGATCTATACTTGATCCATGATCCCCTCTCGGGTCCCAAAAAGCGCTTAGAAACCTGGCGCGCTCTGATCGCCGCTAAGAAGGAAGGCAAAATTAGGTCGATCGGTGTCTCGAACTTGTATGATTCTTTCTCTGTCAGATCAACCTTGATGCTGATACCTTCTGTTCGACAGCGGCGTCAAGCACCTCGAAGAGTTCAAGAAACACGGCCTGGAAACTCCATCGGTGAATCAGATCCAGGTGAGCATAGCTGAGATACTGTCATTCCTCCGAGTTCACCCACACCGTAACGCAGCTCCATCCCCTTCTCCAACAGAAGGAAATTGTCAAATATTGCAAGCAAAACGGCATTGTTGTCGAAGCTTATTGCCCCATAGTGAGGGGCCAGTTCACGGAGCCCTTGTTCCACGAACTTGCAAAGAAGGTAAATCTAGCCCATCTATTGAAGTCAGAGCCTCGCCTTAATGATGTCTCCAGTATAACAAGAACCCAGCGCAAGTCTTGATTCGATGGTCACTACAGAAGGGGTGAGTGAAAGCAACCTATCGAACTCCTCAAACAGTATGTACTGACTTGACATCGAGATATGTTCCCCTGCCGAAATCCGAACGGAGCGATCGTATTCAAGCCAACGCCGATGTATACGACTTCGAGCTCTCTCCCGAAGACATGAATAAGCTTGATGGCCTCGACAAAGGACCTGCAGGATCCGTCAGCTGGAATCCTGTTGATGCTCCCTAGACGATCGAACGGAATCGAGCCTATGCATGGAAGTCCGACTCAATAAACTTCGACGATGGTACTGTACTGTCTTCGTCAATTTCAAGAGAAATGTGAAAGAAGGCCGAGAATCATATAAGCATCATATGGCACTATGTACACTAATTTAGACTGAAACGAGTCTTACAACACGAGAGATCGACAATTGCTTGAGCAACGTGTCCCCTTGACGTGTCCCGTTACGTAAACAGAAAACTTGTCCGAAACCCCCAACGCATTTGAAACCTCCCAGGTCCATAAGTGAATGATGGACTAAGCGTAGGATTGTATAAGTGCCAAATGCTTCTCCGATCTCGGTGATACTGTATATTCCCATTGTCGTAGCTGACTGAATTCCCAGACCGGTCAGGACACGGCTTGGTGCTGAAGATATTGCGAACGCGCACCAAATCAGTCCTGGAGCGAAGTCTGGAGTCGGCATGATATATCGACCTTCACCATCAACCTTGGCTCTGATGTCGCAAGTAGCCAATGTCATGGCTATGGTCAAGAGCGATATTTCATCGGCTAGATCTTTTCCTGGGCATATCTATTGTAACAGAGTCGAGTAAGGCGTCTTGTCAGACTATGGATACTCTGTTGACTCACTCTGAAAGAGGAAAAGAGTATGAATCAACCAGTAAAACTGCCGCGCACGGGTAGACTAAAGCTGAACTAACCTTCTGCCAAATCCGAATATCATCGACCTCGGATCTGTTTGTGGGTTCTGCGGATCCAGATAGCGATCGGGTAGGAAAACATCAGGATTCGGATATTCAGCATCGTTGTGTGTCATGTCCCTGAGTGCGGTCAGCCTTCATTAACAATGGATAAGCACGTTTACCATATATTTGCGTATACGACGGTGTTGGCGGGAATCCGATAACCCTTATATTCATCGTCTTCTACTAGTCGATGCGGAAGCCCTGGTATCATGCCAAAGTTAGCCTGAGTTTGCCTTTGCTTCATCTCAATATTGGACTATACCGGTAGGAACTATGAAATCGAGGTATCAGACGCCATCGAGGACATCGGAAATGTAAACGCACCAGAAGGCCCCAGCCGCAACGTCTCGAGAAATATAGCATTCACATACGGTAGCTTATCCCGGTCTCTGATATCTGGAAGCCTCTCCCCGGAAGTCACTTGATCGATTTCTTCTTGAGCTCGAAGCTGGATTTCGGGATGTAGCGTCATGTAGAAGAAGAAGTTAGTTAAAACACTTGTTGTCTATTTTTCAGTATTTTAGTGAGTGCGTTTGAAGAGTAGAGACTCTTCAGACCGTGTCAACACCGCCTGGCGGTCTGAAATGAGCGGGGATACACTCTCAGAATATGATACTTTACCTCCGTACATATTCTGAGCTGCTCGTTTCAACATCTCCATCTCCCAATCGTCTAATTCGGTCTCCTGCAAATGTTTCGCCACAAAACTGTCCCTAGCTGTCCCTTCCGCCTAGAAAAGTTTGAGTGTTCGTACAAATATAACAACATCGCTTGGGCGTGATTTACAATCTGGCGTTTGACAATCTCTACAGGCTTGTTGGTTGCATTATAGAGGTTGCTTCGCTGTCTTTGGGCTATTGAATGGAATTTGAAGAAGGGAAACCACGTCGGTAGGGATTTCACTATCTCAAGTCTGTTCAGATGTTGAAGAGGGAGAAATTAAATGCGGCAGACAAGCAGGAATAAAGTCGACGGCGTGGACACCCATCGTTATTGCGGCCCCAAAATCTTCAACAGATTTCTCGGATGCAGCAACCAAGGCATCGTCGTTCGATGTTACTTCATGACCATACACTACATCAAGGACAACGGTTCCGTTCAATCTGTTATCATGATGAGAATGTGTGATATTACACGCTTTGGACTGAGCTACCGTTTCAGTTGCTTGATTAAATTTTCGGGCTCGTCCAAAAATTGGATCACAAAGGACCGGCATGCATTCTCGATTTTAGGACGGAAAGCCTCGAGATATTTCCCTTGAATCGTCAGAGCCATTAAGCGACGCATATACCTGAGATTCTTGTTGAAGGGGCTCAAAACAGGTGTCTTATCCCATCCGATGCTTTCGCGATCTATTAGCAAATGGCGCGTCACGGGAATTATGATAAAGATTGACTCACAGATCGCCGGCCATCACAAAGCGCGGCCTGTCTGAATACATTGCGCCACGATTATCCAACAGTTCTTTAGCTTCCTTGAGGTCGTTCAACACCAAGACGGGTGAACCGAACACCTCCAGATAGACAAGAGCACCTGTATTGAATATGATATGAAAGACTGCAGCATGATCGAAGCTGGGTCTTGGAATTACCGTATATTTTTCTCCATTCTGTGAATTTAAGATAGTGGTTTACGGAGGGCATCTGGAAGAGATTGCCTACTATCGGCAAGCGACGAGGCCCGGGAGGAAGCGAGAGACGACTCGATTTTCGGATGGCAGATAGAATCCATAGTCCGATTAGAATGGAGCCGATGGAAGAGAACGCTGGATACAGTGTAATGGACTCCATGGATGGATATTTGCTTGAACCTGAGGCTCCGAAGCTGGGGGGCGTGTGGTGGAAGGAGAGAAGGTGTGGTCTGGGCGTACTTTATATCGTCAGGGGGGCCAAATCCGAGGAATCGAGAGCGTCCGAAGCAGATGATATCATCTTCTCTCAAAATACCAGCGTCTTCTCTATGCCCGCCACAATAGTACCACAGCCTCGTTGAGCCGTAAATAGGCTCAATAGCTATAGGGAAGTAACTGTGATTGACACCGATCATGGTCGCCGAGCATCTCTCACGAGTCGAACATGAGGCAACGTTGGATCCAGTAAGATTGGTCACTGTTCACACCGATGAGACGTGGAATGTACACCTAGAATCAAAAACGCATTCGGGACGAGAGATTCTTGCAGCAGTCCCATGGAAAACATTACTAACGTCAAAGGTCAACTTCGCCGGGATGACCGAATGGCAAGGGAAACACATTGAGAATATGAAGAGCTTTGGTCCCAGCCATCTCAGTAATTTGAATACCCCTGTCCGAGAATCTACCTCTGGGAAATAGACGGGATTCAACGGGCATTCCGAGGTCACATCGCTGAGAAGTTGTGAAAGGGTCGGAAACTCGGCTGCAGTTACGCAACGACCCTGGACAACAAATGTAGTCTAGGCAGCACAACGCGCATCCATCGACTTCGTCAAAAGTTTTCCGATTTTACTCTCTGCTATATTTATTTATGCCCGGTTCTGGACCTTCAACAGCTTCACTCAGGGGTGTAGGCTCAAATATGGAATCAAATATGTGTCGGGCTTATGTCCGATAGGCCGATGCCAACTCTCCAGCACCCGTATTTCAGCACATCAGTATTTATCGGAGTCTGCCAGGACTGTACAGCACTATATGGGAAGGAAGGTCCGCGATAAAGGTCGAGATTTATTTTTAACGAGAGGAATTGAGGCGATCAGAGGCTCGATAGGACCGACGAGCGAAAAACCGCAACGACTGGAAGATAGGTATGTCATCAAACATGGGCAGACAGCAGGCAAAGACACGGCTCACCATCTCAATCAAGTTCTGCACGATAAGTAATAGAGCGAAGGACGGCAGACTGCCTCGCAAATCAATAAATTGAACGCGATCCGCGCAATAGGTCGACTCACATCCACGGCGTCAGAGCAAATCTCCACATCGCAGCTATAGGTTGATCATCGGTTTCTAAAAGGGATCTTCCACTCCCAGCGTCCATGATGGTTAAGAAGGAGAACCCCAACCCTCCTAGCATCCGCGAAAGAATGATGCCCCATTCGTAACGATCTGTAGACGTTTGAGATACTGAAACACGATAGGGTTGGACGCAGAACGTACCCCGGGGCCACTGCTTTGAAACGTTCAGAATAGACAGAGTAATCAGAGTGCCGCCCTGTAGACGAATCAGTCTTGATTGGCCAGATTGCGGGAGACTTCATACCGCAACGCCGGGGAACCAAAGAGCAGAATCGAGGCGAGATTTCATTAGGTCATTCATGAGATTCACAAAGCTGTCTTGCGTTGCGAGGGTACCTTCGCCGAATCCCTGCAGTTGAGCAGCGAGCAGAGAATCGGGGTCGGGTAAGGCATTGGATTGCTATACGTATGACGTCATCATCTGTGCGTTAAAGAAGCGTTGTAGTACCAACCTCAAAAACAGTCTTCACGATATTCACAACCTGCTTCAACTTCGACATTGTCTCGGCATCTGGATCGCTCGGCGAGCTCGCATTGTTCATCTGCTTGACGAATTCGGCCAGAGACATGCCCAATGTGGCAAACGTGGCGTTAGCTTGGGGGAATTGATCAACTGATAAGCTCCCCGTTGCGTTCAAGATATCCTGAGTAAAGTCGAGGACGACCGTGATCGCTTGTTGGAGATTCTAGTAGAAATGAGTCGCTACAAGGCGAGAAAGCCGGAGGAGCGAGTACATACCACCCAAGCGACCAGGAGTGCTGAAGCTGATTTTGTTGTATTCATATAATGATTGAATACGACATTGGAGATACTCACCTTGCAGCATCAAAATTAATGTAGCCATGAAAGGAAAGTGCATGAAGAACCAGAACAGAACGCCATGATCACCTCGGTCGCCACGAAATGTGTTTGATTCGCTTCCGAAATAAAGAGAGAATATGCCGACGATGATTACGCCTGCGCTAATGATGACGCCGACGCTCTGGGGTCCAAATCCGACGTATCCAACTATATATTGAAATTTATTCGTGATCCGATCGAGGCCTGGGAAGAAATAAGCGAGCGCATAGCAGTATATGAAGGTACGCACCAGCGCCAAGGATGATGATGAACAAGACTGAACTTCGATTGTACATCGCTTCGGCCGAATACCGGACTCGGCCAATTTTATTGTTGGCTTTGAAGTGTAGGATGCATTCGAGGAGCAGAGGAAGGAACCATAAGACCAGCTTGGCGATGTTTCGTGGCCGGGTGGAACTGGTGGACTCTTCAAGTAGAAGTAGGAACGCGGTTGTGTAACAGAGGATGGACGCGATGAGGGACGAAAGATGAACCATGATGCCAGGGCGATGAGCGGGACGCGAATACAGCAATACTGAGCAAGAAGATAAGTAGCGCTCAAAATCGAGGAACGAGGGGAAGAGACTCACCAAGTAGATATTGCAAAAGCAGAACAACTCGGCTGAGCGCCATACAGACCGAGATACCTTTTGCGTTAAGGATCGGTATCAGCGCGTCCCGATACATTTGAGCCTGAATGGTCGCGCCGTCCGTGGTACCCAATGCTGCCACAGAGTCAAAGAGTTCGGGATTAAAAGCGGGTGTCAGTCCCGTTGTTATATCGAAATTGTTCGTGAAAGCTGCCAACGCGCCGAAGAGGGCGAGGTTGAGGAAAGCGAAGCCGCGATGTAGCCAATCAGACTGTCGAAAACGGATATTGTATGCGACTTGGCTGGCCCAGATCCACCAGACGAGAGCGAAGAAGCATAGGTACGATGTCGCGTTCTGGGTCGTATGAGATGGACTCTCGATGGGCTGGAGTGTAGGAACTGACCTGTGCTGTGACTATAGGTGTGTTGTCCCTGCACAGATGATGTCTGATGAGTTTCCAATCGAATTACAGATCGGAGATACTCACGTGAGGTTGGTGAAGGCCGTCGTCATTGCAATCTCTAACACCTGTAATCATACCAAGCATCTTAGTCGGTTGCACACATACGGTAGGCATAGGATGTACCAAATCGATCCATGGAACCTCTTCTGCCACAGTAAGCTCGCCCTCCTCTTCTTGATCCTCAAGCTCAGCCTTTTTCTCCTCATCCAAAGGTCCGAGTAGATGTACCCCTCTACCATGTTGAAATGGCGACTTCGTGAACGGAATGGATCCTGATTCCCGTTCTCGCCTTAGGGCCAGACTATCATACAGTGTATTGTGAGCAAATAACGCGTCATCAAACAATATAGTGATATGCTCACTCCTTTGGATCGGCGGATTTGATGAAAGTACCAAGGACACGCCTGCGTATCTCCCGTACCATTTAATCCCCAGAAAAATAGAGAGAGCGACCGAAACCGTTGCCAGTGAACCAGAGGTCAACGCGGAGAAGAGAAGAGAGAGTCGAGACCAAGAGTTGAGTGTTCCCATGTTGCTGAACTGAGCAGCAACGGTCTCCTCCTCTGGCCATCATACATCAGCTCTATTCTGATCGCCTGCTTGGATGGTCGCGACCAGAAAGGGCGATCATGCTTATGTAAGCCACTTCAACTCAGGCGCACGTCGCATCCTCTGCCAAATTCTGGGACAATCTCCATGGTCAAAGTCGCATCTCAGCTCTCATCATTTACATTATGGGCCTGATAGGTCACTGTCCCCACAAGTTGGGATTATTTTCGACGCAGAGGACTGGCCGAACTGACCGATATTCCGGAGGTGTAACTCGACCGACTGCGACGATAGTGCAAGCACCCGGGACCTTCTCTGAATCATGAACTGGGATGACCTTTGCATGGTGTAGAAGCTCGTAAAATTTCTCGGCAACATAGATGTCTACCGCCAACGCAGCAGGGCACACCGCATGCCACAGAAAACCCGTCACGGCTTTCTTTGCTTCCGCTCGAGCGTCCCCAAATGGACGCACTACCACTGGTCGAACGACAGGAACGACCTGGAGCTGGCTTGTCGGCATCAGTATCTTTGCTGTACCAGTGGTTCTCTTCGGCGTGATCGGCCCACACCATGTTACCTGCGGGCGCTTCATGGCGATGTCTACTCTCCAAATGCTACAAATGCTACTAAAAGCCCCCGACACACACGTACTGGTGTCCGTTGTCTCCTGAAAATCTCTCATCCTCTCGTGGGACTTCTGGACTATAATCCAAGGCGACTTTCATATGCATCCGATACACATCGTTTTATCCCTTGTCTTACTGGGCTTGGGTGCTCAATCGGCTCCCGTGCCACTTTCGCAGATCAGTAAGTCTCATTGCACTCCAATTTGAATTTGACCAAGCATGCGCAGCACTCCTTTCTAATGACCTGACCTTATTAAGCATCAATAATCTTGAGTGTATGTCATTCAATCTGATCATCCTTCAAGGGACATTCTAATCGAGGGATCACATCTAGCCTATCTAGAGATCATGAGTATTCGATCCTCCAAGTCGGAGCTATCATCTAAGGCTTTGATACCAAGAGACCCACCTGCGGTGGAGCAGGAGAGAAATCATGTGACGTACAGGTGTCTCGTAGGTCATAATTGCACACATGATTGCGACCTTCTAATCTTTGACATAGTTGAATTTACCATTGTGCGTTGTTTCTGGTTTACTTCGCAGTCGTGAACGATTTGACGCCCAAACAGATCAGACCTGAAGGCTGTGGAGGACTTGGGCAGCCTTCCTGCGACTTGAATTAACGCGTGAGGTTAATTTACCCATCTTCATAAACTATTCAGTGGCATAATTCATTCTTTCTACAGTCTCGCGATCCTCCGACATCAATACAAAGCGCGTCACCTGTCGTATTGAGCTCTCGGAGATCACTCGGGACTGAAACGTCTCTGGGGAAGAGACTTTCTTGAAAACCGGTATCAACACTATTCTTGCTGATCAGGATCGTGTTCGAGAGACAGATTCAGTCGCAGGACTAATACTCAGCGACACAAAATTCACGCCTAGATATAATCTACTCTATGGACTGTTTATTAGCTATAGTATAGAGAGCCTTCATTCAGCTTGATACGAGATGTGCTGTCAAAAGTACTCCAACTGATGCTCAGACACGGTTGATCGTTCGAAATCTGATGGATGACATTTGGGAACAGACAACCGTTGCACGAATGAAAATATAATGTAGTCATTACGCAATCAACGTTAATCAACTTAACCTCAAACCTCAACCAGCAACCTCGGAAGTTGACCCAGCCATGATGCATGATTAGGGAGCCCTGGTCTGAAACGATCTCGGAGCCTTTGACCTTTGACTAACGGGGATAAAAGTCATGAGCCATCACTGCAAAAGATGGTACCTCAACTTGTGTCCAGATCTTGAGGGCGCCTCTACCAAATTCGGAAGAACCGCTCAATCACTCGACATACACGAGTTATACTTGAACCATCACTCAAGCACATCATGAATCGTCCCATCGTCGACTCTCCGCTCATCATCCCTTTCACGGTCGTACGCAGTCGCGGAAAACATGGCAGATATTCCTCCAGCTTTCCAGGCAGAATGGGAATTGCTGCTGTCGACGATGGAGCAACTTCGGGTGGATAATTATAATTGTGGTATGTACCAGAGCGTAAGATATACTGCACTCTAATATGATGGATCATTTAGCTGCTGCGGTGACTTGGTTGGCGTATGACGTCCTCTTGACTTTCTCAGAAGAAGTGCGTTGAGCATAATATCTCATGGAAACCAGACCGATTAATTGGTTTATAGTACAAGTATATTTGGAGGTAAGAAGATGATACCCCGCCCTCATGTATATAAATTCGAAATCCGTTGTCCAGAAGATCGTGGTCGTTTTTACCCAAAGCCCTGTACATTTTCGCTCGATACTATGGAATATTTCAACTCAGGTGCGTTCAGCCTTTCATGCTTGGAGTGTATTTAACTCAGATGAAAATGTAGCTTCCTATTACAAGGTATCCCTGCGCTGATCCGTCCTCCATCTTTATCTCTGAACGAAACCTAGTCAGCACGAGCACGACCACAACACCAAAAGTAAACTTCTCAATCCTTGATTTAACGAGAATACTAATTGTAGTTACTCGATGTGAAACAGTTGTCAGTCCTTCGTCCACCATCTCGTAGACCTTGAATAAGTGATCCGTTCAGTTGTCATTTTTGGTTCTGGTTCTATGATATGTAAGTTAACCTTCGATATCAGGGACTCGGAGTCCTGGATTTCACCATTTTTATAGAAGCGGCTTCAGTGTCTTCTCATTGATAGTGAACATCATATTCGTTATGAGGTTGCATGCCCTATTTAATCGCAATAGTAAACGTGAGAATATTCTTCCCATAACCACAATCAAGTTCATTGTTCTGAATATCGACCTGTAGTTCTGATCGCACTTGTCGGGCTGGTACTCCGTGCGCCAATCTTCTCATCCAACCTCCCTATGACTAACTCAATCACAATTTCCTCAAACATATAGTGCCGCTCGCCGTAAGCTCTTCATTGGCAGCCGAAACGATTTATACCCTGACACACGACCCGATAATAGGGAGAACTCTATAGCATAACAAACAATACGATTGGCGATCAAGTAATCCCGCGACCAATACCGAATTTCCCAGGTTGCATCCCAACAAACAGGGCAACAAAACGCACTCTTATAGCGTGGATTCCAAATATGTTGATAGGATGTAAGTGATTTTCCATCCGCGCCAACCATTTTTAACTGCGTCTGCAGTGACTTTTTTTCTACTGACTTCGTACAGAATATTCCTGATGTTGCAAGAACAATTACCTCAAGGGAACTTGAGATCGTGGAATAAACGTCAAATGAGGCCGTTACTCGGTCCGATGTTGACGCAGTTTATGCAAGACGGCGCTTTGTACTTTGCAATGTTTGTTTCCTTCTCCGTCCCTAGTGTAAAATCTGACGCTTTGGCTCGCAGAATATTCCGTACGTCACCACTGGCAATTTCAGGCTACGGATGTCCGTTCTCATTCGCGGTTTAAAGTTACAACTTTAACCTGCACCATAATGACGATGATCCAAAAGTCCGAGGCACTTACGACAGTTGCATATCCGTAATTCACTTTCTATCCCTTGCGAACCATACACTCACAATAATCCCAGGTGGCTTACAGCAGTCTATTCGTTCGCTGTAAGTCCTCATTTCGTTCTTCCTCATCAACCCAATATTAATTTCATCAAGGGATCTCGTCTGATCATTAACCTTCGTCGAGTCTCGATCACCGCCTCGACGAGCCGCAACGTCCTGGTATCGACCCAAAAGCCAGAGACACTCGAACTCCATTTCCGCCCTGGTGTGATTCCCTTGCATTCGAATCTCAATCCCGAAGATCGGGACGCAATATCCACTCAAAGCACTCGTGCGTCATTCGATTTTCCATTTCCGGGAGCATACACTGAGGAATTGTATAGAAACATTAATATTCATTGACGAATCAGCATCAGCGGACAATGATCATGATGGACCAACGGATGCGCACAGTGACTTCGATCCTTCACTAGGCTCGTTCATCGTCGCCCAGGACGTCACCGACGAATCATAAATCAAACTTCTTTCCATTTGACCAGAACGAATAAAATGATTCATTAATAGATGAAGTACAAAGACAGAATTGTATTTATTTCCTAATTTTACTACTTTAGTCAAGTGTTGAACAGACACACGATACAAGACACTCAGACAGAAAGACCGGAATATAATAGTACGTTAGACAAACAAGAAGAGATTTGGTAAGGTAAGAGTTAGGAAAGTGTTACGACGCGGAAAGGTGCTAGAGTAGTAAACAAGGAATGTGGGAGGATATCTGAGAGGGAGAACATCTGAGAAACACAAGGAAGCGATAAGCTTAGGGTACAATAAGGAAAGTGAGAAGCCCGAGGCTGATATCAGGGCGATGAGATGGAGGGAGAAATGGGATATCTAAAGTCGATAAGAAAGGGGATCAAATCAGGTCAGATAAAGATGATGACAATCTTGTCGCAGTCGAATCCAAAATGCCGAATGACGAATGACAAACGCGAGCCCAAGGATGGAAAAAGGCCAGAACCAAGAAAAGTGGAAGGGAAAGAAGGACAATCGACGCGATACGATCACCCTTCCTCATCACTACTCCACTCACTCTTTCTCTTCCCTTTCCACCCCGATCCAGGTCTTCCGATGCCGAGTCCCTTCTGCGCCAGTTGCTGTTGCTGCTTTTGCGAAGCCATCGTCTGCATATCAAAGTACTCCGCAGACGTCGACACGCTATTCCCAAACAACGCAGCCGGCTTCCCCTTCTTCATCTTACTCCCCACGATCTTAATCCCTCTATTCCCCGCACCGCCAATAGCCCGCATCTCGATCACTTCGATCACTTCGACTTGATCCTCGGATGCGGAGCCGTAGGCTGATGTTGTTGTGGAGTGCGAGGAGAATTTGGAGGAATGGGGAGAGGGAGGAAGGGAGTTGGCGGGTGTGTAGGGATATGAGGGATCGAAATCGACGGCTTTTCCTTTCCCTTTATCGGTGGTGGGGATTGGAATGGACGTCGTAGGTGAAGGTGGGACATAGGTGATATTGGTATTGACAACGTTGGTACCATCGGTCATGTCGCTGTCGGTGGTAGTGGTCGTCGTCGTCGTGGTAGTAGCAGAAGTCGATGCTTCCGAGACGGAAGACATCGTCGACATCGTCGGTGAAGTCGGTGAAGGAAGCGGTGGCAATGGAGGAAGAGGCGGAACCGGCGGAATAGCACCATTCAACGAACTCCTCACTTTACTTCTCGTCCGACTAACACTCCTCGCTCTCTCCCCTCCATTCGAACTCGAACTCGAACTCGGCGAATTCGAATAACTCGGCACAGCAAGTCTAGCCAACCCCGTCGGCCGACTCTTCTTCTTCTCCCTCTCCCTCATCTCTTTCTCATATTGTTGCGTTCTACGATTTTCTTTCTCTTCTTCGTCCTCCTCCCACAACTCCCAAGCCTGCTCTTCAACAAGCACCTCAAGGCGTCCCCTTCTCTCCACCCGGGAACGCTTAACTAACCGTCACTCGGCCCCACCCAATCCGTCTCCTTCTCCGCCACCGTTGACAGCTCCTGAAGCAGCGTTGGCAGCAGAGGATGAGTTGAGATGAGAGTGTCCATGAGGATGGCCGACGGATGCGACGGATCGGGTAGCTGATTGAGATGCCGCGCGTATCTTTTCGAAGAGACCGTGAACGCCGGAATGGGCGTGACGGCCACGGTTATCTTCATCATCGTGTCCGTGAACGTTGGGAGTATGAGCGTAGATATTTCCTGCACCTCCGCGGCCGGAAGAATGGACTTCGTCGGGACGATGAGGATGGACGGGGTGCTCTGGAGCAGCAGATGGGAGGGAAGTCATATTCGCTGCACCTCCGCGGCCAGTGGAATGTCTGTGTAGAAATGAGAAGAATATTCCATCAGAACAATCGCGCGAAGATAAAGATAAGGGACGGGAAAAACGTACACTCCTTCGGGATGATGGTGAGCAGACCTTTCGCGCTCCTCTGCGATTTCCAAAGAGGCGATATCAGGAGCGTCGAGGCTCATGTTACCAGCGCCGCCACGTCCAGTCGAACGAAGCTCAGCAGCTCGAGATCGAGAGCGAGACTTGGGACCCTGAGAAGCCGATCGGATGTTACCGAGACCGCCTCGACCGGATACCTAAAATGGAAATCTCGGTTAGCATCGGATTTCTTCGGCTACGGAGAAACGAGATAAGGAAAATTTTGAAACGAGACGGGATGACAGAAAGGAGAAAGGAAGGTGTTGGATAGGTGCTGTGTGCGCTGGTGGGGACTGATGGGAGAGTAGAGCGTTTAGGGTGGGATGGCTTAATGATCCGTGGGCTGTGTCCACGTGTTGATTAGGTGCTGAGCTGATAGGCGTGGGCGAGAATCCCGCTGATCCTCGTGCGTAGGAACTATTTGAGTAACCGGTGTCGGAGGCGGGGTAGTAGGGTCGACGAAGGGAGTCGGTAGGGTCGAGAAATGAAGAAGCGAAGGACATGGATAGGGGGTAGCAAAGTGAAACGTAGTGGAGCAACTTACAAGGACACCGGCTTGTTCTTGTTTCTTGAGGCGATGCTCTTCCAGGACTTGACGTTCACGCTCATCGAGGGCGCTTTGCTCAGCAATGGAAGGGGGTTTGGAGAGGGAGCGACCGTTGCGGGATTTGGAACGGATGTTGCCTGCACCGCCGCGACCAGAAGAGAGAACCTGATGAACCGGGCAGGAGGATCAGTACAGTCCATGCATCGGTGACAGCGAGCGGGTAGGCAGACCTTGGGAGAGACTTCGATTTCGCGACCGCGGGGAGACGAGACTTCGTCTGCGGCGTCTTCCTTGGGGTTGGAGATGATGGAGTCGGATGCGTCTGCAGAAGCGGAGGTACGTCTAATGTTTCCTGCGCCACCACGTCCGCTTGAGGTCTGAGATGAACGACGTCAGCGAGTCTTTGAGAGCTAAGCGCGAGCTGGACGTACGAAACCAGCGTCGCGGCCTCGGGAGACGGAGCGATCTGAGATGGAGGCGGTCGAGATAGAAGACATGGTCAGTACGAGTTGGCAAAGACGGGGAGGAGGAGATGAGAGTCAAGAGCAAGGTGATAGCGTGGTAAAGGTAGTACAAGTAGGAGTGTGGCGAGGCACCGGCAGCAGATAAGAAGTCGCCGATAACAGAACGAAAAAATTAAGGATCAAGTGAGATCTTATCTCGCTCACCTGTGATTGGCACAGCGACGTAGAACTCTTCGCCCTCGGTTACGGTCGAGATATTCGATGAGTTTGGATCATCTTTAGATAAGAAACGATTAAGGCCAGACGAGATTGAGTCAGAGATCGACGTCCGCCCACGACGGGTCGGACTCTGCGACGGCGCCCTTTCCGTCTCTGCCTTTTCCATGCGACGGTCTTCGCTCGTGCTCGTCGTGTGTTGTGTGCTGCTCGTCGTTGTCGTGTCGGTGGGTGTCGTGGAGAGAGCTGATGGTGGGGAGTCGGAACTGGCCTCCTCTCTTGCAATTTATTGATTCCCCGCTCACGCCATTTCTCGTCACTTGTTACTTGGTCCGAGTCCGGTGACTGAACCGCTCTATGATCCTTCCCAGCTACGTCTGCATCTGCATCCATGGCTCCGGCCGTCCATTGCCAAGGTCCTCCATTCGGCAGCCTTGACTCAACCGCTCTTGTCCTCATCAATATCGATATCCTGCGCCAACCGGGTCCATCCATTGTGCAGCCACAGCAGCCTTATTCTCTCGTCTCAATCCTGTTTTCCAATCCCGAACGGACAACGGACCAACTTGACCTTTAGAATTTTTCTGTGTCTTCACAGCCGCACGTGCAAACAGGGCACCAACAGAAAATTCTGCACACTGTCGTCTTTGCTACCCTTGAACGTGCAAGCACCCAGGCTACGACTGGCTACACCCGACCATTCACACGAACGCATCATCTTATGACCTCCGTTCACCTCAGTACCAATACAATCCTATTACGCCTGTATGGTCAAGCGCTCGTTCGACATTTCAATGCTTCATGATCCAATACACTAGTCAATCCGAATAACCAAACTACTCGGACGGGAACACCTTCTCAAGTCTGTAACTTGAAGGGGATACCGAACTCCCTTTTCGTCACAAGAAAATTTTACTAGTGTGACATGTATCCCGTCCCGTCCAAATGGATCATAATTCTCATTCCATGATCCACCGGCTCCATTCCAATCCCGACTCCATCCACGTCAGCGCTAGCCCATTGACAAGTCAGCCGTTCCAAAGCTCATCCGGTCTGTCCCATCGACATGTCACCGTCATCAGACGTCAAGATTTTCAAACATCATCCGTCCGTCGTCGCTCGTCGTTCCACCGTTAAGATGGAACACTCAGGAACCATCTTCCCAGATCTCGATAATTTTATTCGATACCTGCTATAGGGATCTGACAGCTCGAGCTCTCGACATCCTCAACAGAGCCTAGTCTGTCCAGTCCGTAGAAATCTCGAAAAGATTTTTCTTCCGATAAGCACGATGCCACGCGACCTACACACCAAGTTCGGCGATTCGTACCTGACCTTACGGCACTCGCTGGATGAAAATTTTCAGGGGACGAGTGGGGCAAGGTCCAGTTACCAGTTACCAAGGGTGTACCTGTCCGGCATCCTCTCAATTATCATGTGAATATCGCTTCAACATTCAACGTTCGTTCATTCGGGTGTGTAAACACTGCGCAGCTCAGCACGAAGAAGAGGGGAGGGCGCTTGACCGCCTACCGTGCGAATCCGATTATTGCTTCGCTTCCCGACTTTCGGCGTTCAAGTCGGCATAACTCTTCCGATGCCGGCCGGCATGTTCAAGGCCGAATGCGGGGGTCGGGGTTACTTCAATTGAGAATCCCGTCTTCACTGCGTTTGTTGACTCGGGGTCGTACAATCGTAAGTCTCATCTCGACTTCGTCTTTCAGTCAGAAACAACGAATATTTGAAATCACCGTAAACAGGATGAAATATCTGTATGTATTATACTCCAATAAATCCACCTTCAAGTTGGCACGGCCCAACGCAAACGCAGCCAGAACGCAATGTTCAACGCATGTCAGACAAGTTGATCACAATGTCCCCCATATGAATGCTTGAACAACAAGGTAATGCAATCCAAGCATTGAATCTTCAAGTTGAAGGAACAAATTTAAGAGCGTTTCGAATAATTTGCACAGCCTATCTTTTCGTGCCATCCAACAGTATGATACATTCATGTGTGAAGCAGTGAGAACCTGCCTTTAGTGGCGCCACCACAATATTGATGGTATAGATGACAGGACCACTACCGACAATAGGGCTTCGAGATTGGAGGACTAAACGCTTTTAAAAAAGATGACGGAATCGTCATCATCGATCGAGGATCGAGTATGTTTCGTTTGGCTGTGTTAGCCTGTGTACACATGTTGTTTGCGGTTGGAAACGTTCCGACGAGGAAGCCACAAGGCTGAGACAATGATGTTGGATTTAAAGGACTCAGGCCGAGCGATGAGCTCTCTCTGTACTCAAGTCTCAAGTTACAAACTCAAGATCCGTTCCTTAACTCCCCCCCCTCCTGCTACTCCACGGCCTCATTCCAGCCTTCGAGAGCTTCTACTGAAAATGACGCTCTCACATCAACTGTCAAGCTCCTACTAGGAGTGCTTGAGAATCAGAATGCCTTGATTCGCAATTTCAACAAGTTGCTGGAAGAACAGAGAGAATGTCAGACAAGGCAAATCGAAAATTTGAAGAATCAGATCACATCGCTCGAGTCACTTGATGGGAGCGTAAGAAAAGTTTTAAAGGTGAGTGTAAGTGAGTGCTCACCCTACTAGAGACTCATTGGGCATGGCGCTAGAAGTTGGACCATCTGATAGGACCAGATCGGTCGATGACGGAGGGGCTCACGAAGACGGGAATTCCCAAGACGAGAATACCCTGGAATTCGAGATTAAAGACATAGAGCATGATGAGGCAGTACGTCACGATGAAGTCGATGATGAAGGGCTCCCAGTGGATGACGCTGGACGTGAAGAGTCCGTGAAGCATACGCCTCAAGCGGAACTGATGGAAGTGAAGTGTGAGATTGAAAGGTGGAAAGATTTAATGCAGGTGATCCTGGTGTTTGTGAGTGAATGACAATCAGCTAAGTACGAATAAAGTACATGAGATCAATCAGATTGCACTCTTACTCTCTGCTATCATAGGCCTACTCGCTACTGTGATCCAGAGCTTTCCTTCCAGTACCAGCAATAACAATGCACCAGCACAGAAGAATCCTGATCTTCGACTCTCTCTGCTTATAACATTATTCGCAATAATGGCGCTTTCTGGGGCCCTGATGACCGAGGTGTGTGATCGTCGACCACAATCAGTCCTGGATAATTGACCCCGCGATACTTTATCCCAGATCATAACTTCTGTGACATGCGTTCTGTGGAAGCGGTCTGCTGAACATTGTGTCACATCGGTATTACAGTGCCTAAGACTTAAAAATATTACTAGTAACCGAGACAAGATAGTCCAAGAGAAACGACGGGCTGACAAGCTGCTCCGCTCAGCGGTCGGATTGTTTGAACAAACCTTGTGGTATCGCGTTGTTTTTCGTCGGGTATGAGCTGCATGCAGCTATTTAGCATGGCCTTCTCTTCCTACGCACCTCTCTCCGCCTTCGCTTTATTCATCATCTTCATCGCGATAACCGTTCCGTTGCCTCTCGCCCTCGTGGGGGATGTGATCGTATCATATGGAGACGACCCCGACGTAGGGGGCTCGGCATTCGAGACTCTGAAGTCTCACTTGGAAACTGCGACAAATTGGGTCTTGGCCCGATTACATATGGTTCGGCCTGGTAACAGGAGTGAGTCTGTTGGTAGAAAACCGATGGCGCACTATCTATCAAAGATCAGGTCTCTCCTTGACCAATGCCGGGTTCCAACACGACCTCGTTAGCATTTTGCTCTCTTTTGGGAAGCTTATGCCTCCGTGAAGAGTGTACCAGTGTCTTATACCCTGACTTAGTAACACGATCATCGAGCGCGAGTGTTTTAAGGAACCATGTTACTAGTAATTTAGAAGCGTCCACATCATGTATCTCTTGTAGTATAGCCAAAGGAATTCTTAGGGGAATACTAGTACTGTAATTTACCTCACCGGCGTCCAGTACAGTATGCCGACATCCTCATCTAGTATCCGACTCTGTCATATCAAATCGACTCCGAGTCGATTTCACGACTGGCTTGCGTACATCATCCCATCGTCGTCACTCCACAATAACACCTCTTCATCCTCACCATAACGTCATATCGACATATTCACAACGACGACAGCACAATCAGTTGAATAACTTCTCGTAACCCTCAACTCCCAACTCCACCGCCGAGCGTGCGAAACAACTCCCGCCCTGGCCACTAGTACTGACAAGCACAAGAAAAACTGTGCCTGGTACCTGACCTCCTCCCAGGATCGTCACAGCCGAGCCGAGCTCCCGGCAACACACGAATTTCAAATCTCTGCCGATCCTTCTCTGCCGATTGCCGAGTGAGATTTTGAAATCTCGAAACCCGACGCCGAACGTGCGCCCCACAAAAATCCCGACGCCGATCGGGGGCTCACGAGTCACGACTGCCCTGTAGTATCACTGCTCACGATCTTCATTGGCTTCTACGTCATGTAGGATTTAGGATCGATATCGATCGTCGGGATCTGATGAGTGTTTCTTATCGTCATTCGGATATCATCCCTATCGACAACGCAGATAGACAAATCGTTCTTATCGACTTGATATCCAACCCAATCATATTTACACCAATATCCAATACCCAGAAATCGTCCGAATTTGACTTTACTGAACACTTCCGAACCTTGAATCACCGTCAGACCAAATGCACGCACACGAAAGAGTAAAAGACATACTCAGATCCGAAAGGACAAAGCGCAGAAATCGGCTGACTCCCAGAACGCGCATAACAAATCTTCGACGTCGTACACGCCGCTACACCCACCAATACCATCAGCCGCAATAATAAAACAAGGAAGGTGAGAGGGGACATACAAGAAGTACAATTCCTCGTCTGAGTCGACAACTTTCCCTGGAACGCCGTAAAAGTCTCCACAAGCGCCGGATTAGCCTCCCACTGCTCCGTAACATGATGCCAAAACGTAGCATTCAACGGCGCCCCCGTCGGCCAATTAATACCACCCCCATAAGCCTCTCTAGCGCTATACTCAAATTCAAAGGGCGCTCCTCCTTTGGTTTGATTGTTGATCGCTTCGAAAGCTGTTACGTTGGAAAACCAGGTGTATGCGTCTATTATGTTGAATGTGACGGGGTCGACGTCGTATGCGCGGAATCCGGAGTTGAGGTTTGAGAGAGGGGTGATGGAGGGTGAGATCCATTGGGTCATTAGGGCGTTTTCGACGGTTATGTTTGTTGCGTTGTTGGCGTAGAAGATCTGTGAGACGTGAGGTGTGAGTCGTTAGACGAACGGAAGGGAACGATTGACATGGAATGGAATGGTGGAAAGAGAGGAGATTGACGGACGGCGAATTCATCTTCGTGATTATGTCCGAAGAAGATCTCTACAATCCTCTCAGCATCCCATCTTCCATCATCAAACGAAGAAACATACCAGCAATAACATGCGGCGAATACCTCGTAACAATCTGGAAGACTATCATCCAATCAACATCAGTCCGAAGCGAAGCGCAGGATGATGGCGGGAGAAAAGACAAGGAAAGGAAGAAGACGTACAAAGATTCGAAGGATTCGGCAAAGCACTAAATCCATCCCACCCAGGCGGAACATGTCCAATGATCCACACCCTCTGATGATTATCCTCCGCATCTTGCAATTCATCAGCTATGAATCGGAATTGACCTGATATATCTGGGTTTTCGGTATCGACGAAGTTGAACCAGCTACGTTACGCATCAGTATCATTTCAATTTCGATTTCGGAAGGAGACGGTGGAGGAGAGTGAGGAGAGGAGAGGAAGAGGGGGAGGAGAGGGGGACGTACTTGTCATTATACCAGAAATCCGTATTGAACGATATAACCTTCAGTCCGAATTTAGTAACCATCGAATAAGCTCCATAATGCACTTTCGCAAAGTTCTGCGATGCGCTATCGATCCAGTCGAATTTCTCCCATAGGCTCGAGACATGTCTATCCCACCATTCGAATCAATATATATCGCCAGGGCGAGGCGAGAGGAGAGGAGAGGAGGGGAGGGGAGGGAGAAGGGAAAGAAAGGACGGGAAGGGAGGAGAAAGGGACGCACTCATAATTCCAACTAAACTGACCCCCAACGAACGAAGGCCCCAAATTGATCGGCGTATTAAAAGCCTGAGGCCAGCCGTCGTGGTTGCCTAGTGTTGCATAGACGGGTGCTGAGCCTATTATTTGTTTGATCATTGAGAAGCTGTATGCAGGACTTTAGTACTGCAAATCGAAAAACGGGGGAGGGGGGGGGAGAGGGGGGACTTACACTGCCACTTCTTCGTACTCCGTATACGCGCGTCCAAGCGCATTATCATTATCATGCGATATCCTTCATACCACACATCATCAGCTTCAATTCCCCCTCTCCTCATCAAGAAACAGCGGGAAGGAGGGACTCACAAATCCCCCGTAAATATCCCCCATTCAAACTGCCCATTCAAACCCGCAAGCTCCGGAACAGCCTGCATAACGCTCCCTGCGAGGTCATAGGGTGTATCGCAGAAGAATGCGCCCCATCTTGGAGCTGGGATGACGGTTTTGTTGGGGGAGGAAGTTTTGACTGATCCATCTCGACAACCTATATTCACGTTAGATTACATCTCTGGTGATTCGGAGGAGAAGGAGGGACGAAAGGCGAAAGACGAAAGACGAAAGACGAGAGACGAAAGAGTGACGATGATGGAGCGAAGGAAAGGGGAAGGAGCGAGGAGCGAGCAGTGGAGAGAAGGAGAAGGGAGGAGGAAGGAAGGAAGTGAGAAAGAAGGAAGTGAGGGACTTACAAAGAAATTGCGAACAATCAGCCTCAGCCCCATTATCATACCTCGGATCCAAATGAAAATCACTCAAATGAAGCACTCTTACACTTTTCCGGCCTGAAGGTGGGGGAGCGCGTGCGTTTGGCGGTTTTGGTTTGGAGAAGTAGTGCGTTAGGTCGAGTTTTATGGCTGTGGGTTGGGGGCAGGATTTCTATATTCTTATCAGCTGGGTCTGGGGTGCGGGAGAGATGAAGATTGAGAGGAGAGGAAGAAGCGGAGAAGGAGAGGGAGAGGGAGAGGGAGAGGAGGAGGGGACGTACGTTGATCACTTTTGCACAGATGTATTGTCCGTCGGAGCCGGATACGTTGGCGAATTGGAGGACTTGGGTAGCGACGTCTCCATCGCTACTCTGGAAGAACTCGTCCATACAACTTCCAAAGCTCTACACCCCAATCAGCTCTCGTCATCAACCAAATAACCAAAAAGATAATATAAATATTATCTGAGATGAAGGAGACGTACGTCAAAGTTGAACTGATTACACAAAGCAATCATCACAGTCGGAGCCTCCCAAGGCGCCTTGAGCGCAAGCTCCTTCCCCACTCCCAACCCCGCAATACATTTATCGCAAGTCGATCCCGTACCGTTCAGAATTATAGCTTGAATCTGAGCGAGAGCTTGAGCTGCGAGAATCCGAGAGGCGGGTGTGGAGAGGTTCGTGAGTGCTCCGATGGGGCCGGTGGGAGTGTGTGTGAGGATGGAGGGTGCGAATACGACTGGGTCTACTTTATTTTCCTACCCGCCAATAGAATTAGCACCTGAATTCATTCGCTCGCTAGGTGGAAGGGAAGACGAACCGTAGGCACAGTCTCAGGATCCGTCAAGCTCAAAGGAAACACTTGTCCATTCACAGGATCCGTAACGACAGGTTGAGGTTGTACGACAGTCTGACTTGGACCGAACCCTGGGAAGAAATTTTTGAAAGGTTTAGAAGGGAAGAATGGTGCAGGTGTGAATGTCGCTGGGGAGCCTCGGAGGCCTGGAGGGAGAGTTTCAGCCGGTGCAGTGGCTGTTATCTCTGCTGCTCCAAGTACGAAGGCGGGGAGCGCAAGACATATGCATGCGACGCGGACGAACGACATGTCGGCCTAGGACTAGGACTAGGACGAGGACGGACGAGTCGTTCGAGGGCCATTGTAGCGGATGGCGAGTCGACTTATAGGCGATGTTGAGTATAGTGGCAATGTGCCACCTGTGTCATGTGCATGTGCAGACCCTCTCCATCGAACGCTTGCGAACGTCTATGATAGTCGATTAACAACAACGGCAAGCAACGAGCTGCGGGTGCAGGCTTCAGTCTCAAGCACGTTTCCCGACCAAGCGCTGGAATTGGTTAGTCGAGTGTGGGTACGATCTCTCGATTGGCTACATTATTCTCTTCACACAATACACGATTTTTCTATACAGAATTCCTAGAACTACAGAACGGTCAGAAAGACAATGTCACTATCCTAAAGATAGCTCAACCGCACATGATCCCCCCTGCCGAAGTGGCCGCACTCTCAACGAATCTCGATAGACCGTTCGAGCTCTTTCAGATGAACGATCCCACACGCTCCCTTTCCGAAATCACGTACCACCCTGTACTTGCGCTTCTCATGACATCCAGCGACGTCACAGATTGCAGGCGGTCGAGGCATCCCGACGGTGACCGACAGAGAGCCAGCGACAGATAGTGAGCCGTTAGAGCCATTTGACGAGCTACTTGTGCCTTGAACAGTCATGGAGGACGAAGTAACAGTGCCTGAAACGACGGTAGAAGAAGCGACTGTTACAGCTGAGAAAAAGTTAACACTATAGTCCCAGAAGCAGAAGCAGTATCGAAGAACGTACCAGACGCCTGTGCCGAACCAGAACCACCAGCGGCACTCACAGAAGTCGAAGTCCCGACCTCCGTGTCCTTCACGACCGATCCCGATGATCCCGATCCTTTCCCCAATCCATCGCCTTCGTCCACCAGCATCTTATCGCCTTCTCCCGCGCCTCCCGCGCCCGTGTCGTCGACAGCAGGACTGGCATCACTGCCAGTAGAGTCGGGCAAAAAAGCCCACGGAACCCCAAAGACAATCCCCCCTCCCCTGCTGACCCATCTATACATCTCCCTCCCCCCATCCCCGTCTCTGCTCCCCGCTTTCTCTTCAACACCCCCACCCAGTCCATTGCCGTTGCCGTTTCCATCAACGGCGCCTTCTTCCGCATCTGAATCTTCGGGATCGGCAGGTGTATTCGGTTGCGTCACTTTTTTGCGACGGGATTGTTTTTTGAGGAGTCGATTAATCGTCTCTGCCTAATCCCTCCGTCAGTCTCCCGCTGTGAGATTGGGAAAGGGGAGGAAATACCTTTTCATCCTCCAACTTCTTCTCCGTCAAATTCTTCCTCTTCCTCGCCGTCTCCTCCCTCCTCAACGCCAACTCAGTCTCATTCAACATCTTCTTCTTCCTCCCCGAATTATCATCTACCCCCTTCATCAACCTCTTTGAAATGGAAATAATGGAGGAGGGCACTAACCGAGTTGCATATGCGATATCTCCACACCCCCAGCAAGCGCAGCCTGCCTCTGCGTCATCCGCCCACTAACATTATACATCTCCTTATCATCATCATCTCCATCCCCATCATCCCCCTCCCCCTCCCCCTCGTCTCCTTCTCCATCCACTGATTGGTCCATGTCCATGTCATCTTGCGCGGTGGATTTGGCGAGGGAGGATTTTAGGGATGCTCCTTTTTTGTGCGATTTTTTGGGTTTACGTGGAGAGGGGAGGGAGGGTACTACGGATGGTGTTGCATCTTCCGATTCGAGCATGTCCATTTCTTCATTTTCGTTCTCGCCTTCAGGATCCGCGTCGGCATCGGCATCGATGTCGATATCATCGTTTTCGGCTTCAGCGTCAATGTCTGCATCGGCGTCCGCGTCTGCGTCGAGGTCTTCATGTCCTTCGGATTCGACATCTGTGATCATAGATTAGTTTGAGCACTTTCCGAATAAACGCGAGAATAACAGAGAAGACGCGATAAAAAAAATAAAAACCGAAACGAAACGAAGAAACAGAAAGGCCTAGCTATAGGCGAACAAAAGGCCCGAATGATCGAGGAAAGAAGAAATCGAGAGCAAAGGAAAAGCCAGATACGACGAAGATAAGGGAGTAAAAGGAGAGTGGATGATAAAAAGCGGAAAGGAGGAAGGGAACGATAGGGATAAGAACGAAAGTAAAAGCGGATGTGGATCCGAGTAAAAGCGACAGCGGAGGAGAAAGCGAAAGGAACGAAAGAAAGAGAATCGAAGTGAAAATCGCGATATTAGTTGACCGGACCATGGACACAATCACGAAAAAGCAGGAACGGGAGGATTAGCGCTTCCTGGATAGACACGAGACACAGAGAGGAAGAGATAAAAATGAAAATAAGGAAGGGATGAACGCATGGACGGCAAAATCGAAAGGTCCAAATGACCGAATGGGGGGAACGAGAAGAATTCGAGAGTAAAGGAAGTCAAAGATAGTGTGAAGATAAGGACGTGTAAGGAGAGTGGGTGATAGACCGGTGGGAGTAGGAAGGAAAAGATATGGAGCGGAGTAAAAGCGAGAGCGAAGATGAAGTGAACGAAACGAAACAACAAAGAGAATCGAAGTGGACATCACGACGTCAGGCGACGTGAGCGCAGAAGCGATTACAAAGAAGTAAGAACAAGGACGAGAATCAAGGCGAAAAGAAAGTGAAAGGCAGAACGCAAAGAAAGCAAGGAAACGGGAATGAAATAACCACATACCCCGACTCGACACCCTCCTCTTACTCAACCCAGGCCTCTTACTAGGCCCTTTAACTCCCTTAACAGGAGCCTTGCCTTTACCCTTCCCACTACCACCACCAGCGGTGGCGGGAGCCTTCTTCTTCTTCGACCCCGACGTCGACGCTCCTTTCGCATTCGCAGCTGTCGAGGATTTTGTGGGTTTTGTGGTGGATGCGGATATGGATGCGAGACGGGATGGAGCTCGTGAAGAGGCGTTATCTTCTTCTTCTTCTTCTTCATCCTGATCTTCATCTTCGTCGTCTTCATCGTCTTGGTCCTCCTCGTCTTCTTCTTGGTCCTCCCCATCCTCATCATCTTCAGCTTCCCCATCCTCATCGTCCCCTCCCTCTCCTCCATCAGCACTAACGCTCCTCGACAAACTAACACTCCCAGACCCGCTCCTCGAAACGGAATTCGACACACTGGCACTCGACCCGCTCGCTCCCATTTTCTGCGCAGGAAGCTTCAGACGGATTTTAAGACCGGTTCCTGTGCTCGGTGTTGGTGTGGGAGTCGTCGTTGTGGTGGTGGTGGTGGTGGTGGTGGTTGCGGAGGGAGCGGGTTTTTTAGATCGTTTGGATGTGGTGGATTTGGGCGTTGGAGCGGGTGTAGGTGTAGGTGTTGCGCTGGCACTGGCTGCAAGTGACGCTGAAGGCGCAGAGTCTTTTCGTTTCTTCATCTTCTTGGTCGATGTCGATGCCGACGCTGAAAGGCCAACATCATCCTTAACGTCCTTCGCGTCCTTCGCAACGCCCTTCCCTTTATCCTTATCTCCCCCTCCTCCAAGAGACGGATTGTCAACACCCACCGACGCCTGTGCATGTCCCAAAGCCGCCGCCTGAGCTTGTGCCTGGGCTTGCGCAGCAGCAGCAGCCCGACTCGCAAGCCTCGGACTCCTCGGGCTAATAGGAAGACTAGCATGCGCTAAGACGGGTGTAGTCTGCGTTTTGGATTTTATAGTTGCTGCTGCTGCTGCGGCGCGGGAGGAGGGTTTTCGGGTTAGAGTTGGAGGAGGAGCTTTAGATGTTGAAACTGAGGCTGAGGTTGAGGGAGGGGGTTTGGCGGAGGAGGCGGAGTTGGGGATGGTGGATTTGGATGCGTCTTCGGATTCGTTGTCTTTTTTCCTTTTCTTCGGGGCTATAACCGGAATTCGTCGTCAATAATGGTATATGGGTCGATGGGGGGGGGTTACCTTCGTCTTCACTCTCCACATCCATATCTACATCATCCCCGTCGTCATCGCTATTATCACCTAACACCCGATCTACATCCTCCTCACTCTTCCCTCCTCCCCCTCGTGGTCTTACTCTCGGTCTCTCAGATATCTCCCCCTCCTCACTATCAGAATCACGTATAAACGAAATAACACTCGACGCATAGCCTTCCCTATCTTCTTCGTCTTCCCTATCTTCCTCTTCTTCACCACCGTTTTCTTCGTCGTCGTCGTCGTCGTCTTCTGTGGGTGATATGATCCGCCCTCGGATGGATTTACTTTCTTTCTCTGACTTTTGGGGAGAGGTGGATGTGGATGTGGATGTGGATGTGGCGGTGACAGTAGTGGTAGGTTTCGAGGCTAGGTGAGCCTTTGATATGGATGGGTGTGTGGATGGGTCGGTGCGGGGTGCCATGTCGTACTTTAACTCTTCTCAAGTTGGGATAACAAGATCGGGAAGTCAAGAAATTATCTCTTTTGGGATCGATAAGATGCCGTTAACAGGGAGAAGGGCATCAAGGACTTACCGGTGTACGGTAAATACTGTCAACGGGGATGGACTGTTGAGTCGTAATACAAGAAACGTAGATGAGATCTGTGTGTGTACAGTCAGCGGAGGAAAGCCAATTCCCCTGATGGCACTCACCGAATCTCAGTATATAAACTTCGACGTCTTCGGTTCGCAGAAGAGTTCGATCTTCGAGTCGCTTTTGATTGTAAGTTTGCTCCCGTCAATCCTGGAAGTAGTTAGTACGCTCCCCAGTCCACGCCATAGGGTGCAAGGATGGGAGTGTACCTTTCGAAAATATAGGATCTAAGGCAGTCGACAAGATAAATAGCAACGAGTATTGATGCTCTAGACTCGAAGATTTCAAGTTGAGCGCCGTCGTTGCTCGAATTCAAACTGCCGTCCAGTCCAGTGTCAGCAACCGTTGTCGAATACCGGCACAAGAAACAGGCTTCTCACCTGAAGCAGATCAACGCTCACAATGACTACGCCTCCCAGTTAAGGATTGAGAATGATGGTACAGGACGTGCGAGTCGTCGGCTGTAACAGCCTGATTGAAGGCACCGGACTTACCGGGCCTACTTTCCATCTCTTCCAAAAAAGTAGCGCGCCTCGGCGCCTAACACCTTCAACTACTAACTCGTACTCAACTTACGCGTTTACGATCACGTACCCTATCCATATGCCTCTCGTCGCCACCAAAACAGTTCAAAGCTTCATTGATGGCGATTGAGAATGAATACGAGGCAGACGGAGACGAAATGTGATCATTTAGGATAATATCTCACGAAAAGGCGTTTTCTACTAAACATGGGTCGGTGACGAATGTTCAGTCCGAGTCATGCGCCAGCTGATGGGGATGAAAATTTTAGGTGATCCGTTCCATCATATACGCCCCTTCTCACTGCGACGTGCGCCCCAACTTCAAAAGCTCAAGTAGTTGCTTTTCTCATTCTTAAATTGCAATGCCACCCGATCGATTGACGACCCCGCGTCCGCGACGGCAGCTTTTTCTTCGGAGACGTAGTAAAGGAAAGGATTCAACGGTACAATTTTCACTCCTTCATCCGGCCTTAAGTTAACGCCTCGAACAGACTCAACCTATTCGCATTTCCTCGTCTCCCGAGCCTGAGCTCATATCCCGCAATAGAGGAAGAGCAGGCTCTGTGATATCAGTCGCATCAGACTCATCGTCCGATTCATCTGTAATGGAGATCGACAACCCCGAACCGGCTCCCATCAGGGCATGGAACCTCGATTCCCTCCTAAGCTCTTCTATTTCTCGCTCTCAACCTCGCGTAGAGGTACCTCCCGCTTCTCAATCCTCTACTCTTCCTCCATCTTCTCAACGAACCAGTACTACTTTAACGGCAGAAGAAGGGATCAGAGTCGATGTTCCGAGGTCCAGCGTGCAATTGCATCCTTTCCCGTCGGACACACACCCTACATCTTCCCAACAAACCACCACCACGACAATACCATGCATAACCGTCACCCCTCCCTCAACCTCTGTAGTAAATTCAACGTCATCCACACGAGCTCACGCTACCCCTCCCGAGTCAAGTGATTCTTTACGTTCAAGGGTCCAGGACAAAATCAATGAAATATACATCCTACGCCGTCGCTGCGACAACCTGACTGCTCATATAGAGCGTCTCGAAGAAGAACTGAGAGTTCTACTCCTCAAGTTAAATGACGCTGAAAATATTCCACTCGTTCATGCCACCGAGGATGTTGCGCAAGTGAGGCCCGCTTCCGAAAACGATGCTGTGGTGAAGAACTACGAAGATACGAATGTATGGCCTTGGAAAGACGCGCTCAAGAAGCATCTCAAAGAAGTATTTAATCTCAACGAATTCCGAACGTGTCAAGAAGCGTAAGCAGCCCTCACCGACACTGTTATGATAATTGACATTGCGTTTAGCGTGTGCAACGCGAACCTCGACGGACGAGATATCATCTGTGTCATGCCAACGGGCGGTGAGTCCCGAGTTCCCTCTCAAAAATTGCAACACGCGAACAACTGACTCGATCTCCTCGATGCAGGCGGAAAGTCCCTCACGTATCAATTACCCGCGCTTCTCGGCAACGGATGCACGATCGTTATATCCCCTCTTGTAGCGTTGATGCTCGATCAAGTCGCCGCTCTCCGGGAGCTTAACAGTACGTCCAATCTCTTTTAGCTCGCCCTTGTTGGGTTCTCAAGATATCATGAATGTAGTCAACGCAGTCATGCTCTGGCGGGACGCTCCGGCTGCAACAAGAGAAGCCATCTTCGAAGGATTGCGTACCCTCGGAGATGAAGGAAACAATAAGAAAATAAACTTGTGCTATGTCACGGTATGTGGTTATTATATCAAACATGACAGAAGGATTATTCAATAAAGTACAGCCTGAACGGGTTGCCCAAAATGATAGATTCAAAAGAATAATGCAAGAAATGGTTGAAGCTGGGACATTAGGTAAACATTCCTCTATCTAAAATATTAAAACAGTTGACTCCTCCTTCATTTAACTAGACAGAGTAGTCATTGATGAAGCACACTGTATCTCCCACCATCTTGATGACTATGAGCCATTCAGAGAAGATTACACCAGATTAGGCATAATCAGGGAACAATTTCCAACTATTCCAATCATGGCCCTCTCTGCTACATGTTCTCCAAAAGTCTGTGATGACATCCTGCAGAGTTTGCACCTTGCAAGTCTCACACAAGCCAAAGGTAATATCATTTATTCATTATACTACAGAGTTTGACAATGGAGATAGCTGCAAAATCTGGCCTCACTGTGTATTTCACCGCTCCATTGTACAGTAAGTCTATGCTGGCATCTTCTTGAATTAGAAAGCAATATTGTTCAGGGCCAAATCTCCACTATAAAGTCATACCCAAACATCCAGGGACAAAGACAGTATTGCAAAGCATTAGTAAATATATATGCACAGAACATCTAGGTCAGAGTGGCATCATATATTGCTTCACAAGAGATGTGAGCTTGTTAACTCATAGATTATGGTGTAATATTGATTTTCCTTCCTTTCAGGATGCTACAAAAACTGCAGTTGCCTTGAGTGAGCTCTCTGGAGGCAATATCATAACTGCTGCATTTCATAGCACATTGTGCACTGTGGAGAAAGTAAGTCACATGCAGATCAAATATTATGTTTACTAAAAGCTGTCCAGGAAAATATTCATGCCAAATGGAAGAATAATGAAATACATGTGGTCTGTGCTACAAATGGTCAGTTGATTTCAGCAGATGAGAATGCACTGCATTTAACTTGAAAAACAGCATTTGGACTTGGAGTCAACAAGGCAGATGTCAGATTTGTGATTCATCTCACTGTAGGTTTATTGGGAGTCACATGTCCAGACTAATCACCTTGCTTATTATGCAGATACCCAAGAGGCTGGATAGCCTCTTTCAGGAAAGTGGAAGAGCAGGCAGGGATGGAAAGCCTGCAGATTGCCTAATTTACTATAGACCACATGATTCACTGAAGGTCTTTGGTCTAATCACAACTGGAAGGGATAATTTGAGTTCACCCCAACAAAGGGAGAAATTGGAAGGCTGTAAGCTCCTCATCATTCTCTTGTTCTGATGAGCTCATAACACGTCACAGTCAACAATATGGTCAAATTTGTCCACAATACTACTGATTGCAGAAAAGATATTTTTGGAAAGTGAGTTAGGACTGTGCTGCACCAGTATTCCATCCAACACCTGCCACTCTTTCAGGTATCTTCAGCAAGAGAGTGTCACTGGTACTGGGCCTGACTCTGTTCCTCTCTGGGCCAATCATAAAGCTGCTTGTGGGCACTGTGATAATTGTCAGATGTGGGGACTTTCAGAGGCTCTTAGAGATTGTACCCTGGAAGCCTGGATCATTGTCAAAATTGTGGCTAGGGCTTCCAAATCTGGTCACCTGGCAGGTATCCGTGCTCTCATATCCCACCTCAGAGGAAAAGAAGCTGTCAGAAATTTTGACCATCAGATAACTTGGTCAGAAGAGGTTTGACAAACATCCTTTGTGCGTGATTTTTTTTTGATTTCAGACTCTGCAGGAAATTATGTTCCTTGTTGTGCATCTTGTTCTAGAAGGTTATCTGACACTGAAGTCCGTAAAAGTTGGAATATGTAAGAGCTTCTGCATTTTTTGTGTTAGATTTGACAAGCTTAACCATCTTCTAGTTGCACCCATGATCTACCTCCTGCCAGATTTCAAAGCCACAAGCCTGCTCAGATTCTCAAAGGAAGACATATGCTGTGGTCTTGGTCCTCAGATATCCTGCTCTTTCCTTTCAATGCCTCAAATGAAGCCTTCTCTCAGTCTGTGGGATGCCAGCAAGATCCAGACCATCATTTCTACCAAAAAGGAGGCTCCTTTGTATGTCAAAGCTGAAGAAGAGATTGTTGATGATGTTGAGTCACACTATAGTTGGCCTGCTTCTCCTTCTGGAGACACAGATGGAGAAAGTGAGTGCGTAGATGTTGCATACAGTGATATTGAAGAGGACTGGGAGAATAGAGAGTATGAAGAGAATTCTGAAGAAGAATTGGGAGAGGACACATTCATTGATATTGAAAATTGAATGCTTCAGCTGGAATGATGTAGCAGTGATTAGGTATCTACAAATGTAATGTTCTATTCCAAAGTCCAATGTCCAAGTGAATGTAGAGACAATGAGATATGACAGATCTCATGAGTCAAGCAAGGGTTGAAACTTGAAATGGCAGGAAAATGACAGGGGAGTGCTAGTAATACAGATAATGTAACTGTGAGCTGAAGTGTCCAGGAAATTGATGAGGATGAATGAAGATGCACAGTATTGAGAAGATCAAAGCCATTAGATCAGGTTGGATGTAGATCATGATTACTGGATAATCTTCAGCATGTTGTAGTGGTATTGCAGAGTAATGAACATACTAGGAAGATATGCATTATAATATCTTGACTTCAGGATGGTTCATAAGATTTAATCACAGGAAGGTTCGCCGGGTCCACCACATCCAACGGTCTACATTCAAACATGAGGGACGCAGTCAAATCTGTGAATTATTTTGCTTACCCGAGGCCGTGGGAAAGACGTGGCTCGCGGATATGCGGAACGATAAGGTGCTTGAGGATTATAAAGAGTTGGCTTGATAGCTGTTTCGTTATTGAGTACACAAAAGCGTCTGATCGACGACAGGGGGACTAACAGTCCATGGAGTCATCGAACAATGGCGAAATTGAGGATGAGAATGATGCTATCAAAATAATAAGCACACGAAATTCGCGAGAAAAGATCGATAACCACTCACTGTTTACGATGACTGCAGACGGGTCCGATTTTCTCAAGTAGTATGCGAAGGCAAACAATGAAATGAAAGTGGCGGATTTGAATGCGACCATGCGGTGACGAGCCGAGAATAGAGAGAGGACGGAAAGAAAAAGAAAGAAAAAAGAAAGAGAGAAGGAAGGAGAATTAGGGTGGGAAAACGGAATTGCCGACTGATGATCGAATATTATAGTAGCCCATGGGCTCTTATACGAACGAAGGTGAATCCAGTGCATCATCTGCAGGGTGTGGCCTATACAGAGTTTCAGAATCGCTTCGGCGAACGGATCAGCTGTGCACTGAAGATCAACGCACGCTATATACACAGCACCAACTGAGTCGTTTGTGGCATCAAAATTCTCGTACATCGTCAGCGTTCGGTTCCTTGTTTGATGATCCATCATGGGCGCGTATCAACGGCGATAACGGACACGAGGCGTTTTCGATGACTTCTGGACCTCGGTTGAATTCGGAGACATAGCTGGGCTGTGTGACGGCGGCATCGATTCAGGAGTAGCCAAAAGGATAGGGTGAATACGGAGTGCAGGAAGGGATGTTTAGCCGAGTTTGGGGGAATTCCGGGATAAGAGAACGCTGGGCTATTATGAGGCGCATAATCATGATGGAGTCCTATGAGCGTTGTCGCACTGCCATGAGAAGAGCGAGTCAACGAGTTATACGATTTAGCCTTTTATACGTGTTGCCTGAGAATGGTCGTAACTTCAGCCTCGGAAGGTCGGGGTCGAGCGTCTAGGTTAGAATTACGCGCAGAATCCCATTTGGTCTCAGGCAGAGGAAGCTTAAGCAGAAGAAGCGTCGCCTTTTGGTCGACGCTGTCGTCGTCGTGGGAGGAGCGCCAGGGTCAAGACTGAAGAAATTCGGAAGTTGACGGGACGATACAGTACGTTTTCTCGATATTGGGAATAGAACACTTCCTGGGATTGGTTGTTCAACTTCCAATCAATCTAAGTATAGAAGTAACGCACCCAATCAATACAGTAGGCAAAGCCGACCTGCATCCTGCAACCCGTCTTCAACTGACCAAATCGACGGCTGCCCTGTGAGCATATGGAGAATTCCCATGTTGGCTACAGTGAACCTGATATCTTCTGCGCGCGTGAAACATAACCAGCCAGAGCGCCAGAAACATATTAAATTGCTAGTCTCGCATCCCTTTTGCATCCGTTGAAACCCGCGTCGCAGCATTGGTTCAGTATTGATCAGTGACTCATATCCACGGGTCCATTTTGATACAGCGTTCAACTCCATAGCCTCTGCACGTCGCATGCAAAGAAAATCCGCACCCCGTGGGTCTCAGGTTGTCGGCGGCGACTTGGCAGCATCCAGGATGATGTTGATGCTTGTTTACGCGCTCTCAATGACGCCCGTTGCGGCCGAAGAAGGTTTGATGGAGGTCGACGCCGTTCCGAAGGTCCACCATGTTCTCCTACTTTGCTCATCGGAAAGCATGGTAAACTTACTTTCATACATCCTATGGCGCCCAAGTAACACGAGTGTAGCCTTCAGAAGCAGGAAGAAAGGCGGAATCGCATTCAATCTCTTCCAGACCGTTATCACGAACCACCCACTTCTCACGACTCTCTTATCCTATCGACTTCAATCTCTGACCTCGTGACTAAAATCAAGACGAAGGAATGGAGTCCATTCGAAGTGATTCTAGCTTATGGACGCAAAGCTCTGAAAGCTCACGAAGTTACGAATTGCCTGACGGAAGTTATGATAGCATCGGCTGAGGACCAGGCGACGAAGTCTGAGGGGAAGGGGCCGTTAGCTGGTGTGCCTGTCAGTTTGAAGGATAGTTGTGCCGTTGCGGGATATGATTCGTCTATCGGATATTCCGCGTTCGGTGGGTCTCCTGCTGAACGGGACTCACCCCTCGTCAAGTTATTGAAGGACGCCGGCGCCATTCCTTTCGTCAAAACGGCCGTTCCGATCACTCTCATGTGTGAGCACTCTATCCCAACCTACATTCATCTGCTGAATGATCGCGCAGCGTTTGAATCCGCCAACGACGTGTTTGGCATCTGCAAGAACCCACACAAACTAACGCATTCTCCCGGAGGGTCGACCGGTGGCGAATCGGCACTCTTGGCGTTCGGGGGCTCACGAATCGGTATCGGTACGGACGTTGCGGGATCAGTGCGACTGCCTGCTCACTACGCTGGCGTCTACGCCATACGGTCATCTGTGGGTCGATTCCCCAAACCGGGTCCTAGAACCAGCATGCCGGGACAGGAAGGCGTTCCGTCAATCTGCGCTCCAATGGCAAGGACGTTAGATGATCTGGAGACGTTTTGGAAAGCTGTAGTGAGCATGAAACCTTGGGAATATGACCATAGTGTGCGTTCGATATCAGCCTTGCGCTTCATCGCGATGATCTATCAATCAATAGTGCCATCCAATTCCATGGCGCGACGTTCCCAAGCCCGAAGCTGGTAAAACGAAATGGGGCGTCATGTGGGATGACGGTGAGTGTCTCAGACGCCATAGTCTTCAAGATTCTGATCATATTAGGGATGGTCACCCCGTCTCCTCCATGCACCAGAGCTCTCATGACCATTGTCCAGACTCTAATGAAAGAGGGTCACGAAGTCGTCGCATTGTGCGTTACTATCCGTTCCTCCAAAGACTGCCCTAATGGGCCCTACAGCGAACCGCCGAGTCCTGCGGAAGGTTTTGAGATAGGCTCGCAGCTGATATTTGCCGATGGAGGTACGTTTCCCTGGAATTCACCTCTCCGGTTATCTCGGTTAATCTAGTGCTTCTGTAGGGAAGACTATGATGAAGCCTTTCAGATGGTTTGAGAGAAATGATCTCGGTGCACAAAACGCATACTCATGGTTGAAGACCCCTCGTTTCATCAAGAAGATCTACGCCTTCATATTCCGCTACCTTTCCCGGGACTCCCTTACAGCGACTATAGTCGGCAACCTCGGCGAAAAGACCGTCGAAGAACAATACGCTCTGAACGCCCGAAGAGAAGCATACAAAGCCAAGTGGTTTGAAGCATGGAAAGCTCAAGACATCGATTATCTGTTGACGGTTCCCAACGCTCTCCCTGCGGTCCCACATGGTGGGATGAAGACGAGTGTAGCTAGCGTTGGATATTCTTTCCTCTTCAACATTGTGCGTCACGCTCGTATTTCTGAGAGGTTTAAGCTAATATGTGCGGTTAGATTGACTATACGGCTGGAGTTCTCCCCGTTACACACGTAGATGCTAAACTCGATAGCCTCCCGGCCGACTTCAAACCGAAGAACGCGATCGAAAGGGGACATTACAAGCTCTACGATGTTAATGCGATGAACGGACTTCCGATAGGAGTGCAAGTTGTCGGCCGAAGGCTTGAGGAAGAGAAAGTTTTGGAGGGCATGAAGGCGATCAGTGCTGCTATGACAAAGAATGGGATCGCGTACAATCTTTTTGAAGCGTGAACCCAATCCTCGATTCGCATCTGTATCAGCTTATCTCGACGACTCCGTACCACTTGTGAGTCGTGACAGATTGTACAATCTCTACGTGTACAGTATATATCTTTATGTGTGTAGATGTATGAGGCTGGAGAAGAAACGCGAAAACGGCGCAAGAAATTCTGAATATGCCTCGCTGGTTAGCCCTAATCGTTCTAATTATCTAGCGGTTGGATCAATGTTGAGCCTGCTCGAGAAGACTCGTACTATGAGTCAAATCGCATGAGTCATCATCACTTCGCACAGCAGGCCACGTGGCACCGACCACTGTGAGACCTAGGACGGCTAAAAATCAGCCGTCTGTCCTCTGATCGACCTAAAATAGCAATCGCGTGTCTTGTTTGGCCAAGTCGCGTCGTGCCAGGCGCCCGCTGATTTTCCTTCAGCGATTTCGGGATCGCTGTTTCGGCTCGCCTGGAGTCCTGGACGACGCGACACGGCGAAAACTGCTAAGTCCAACCGTGCTCAGATTCAAAGTCCGACATCATCCTTGCCCTCAACCCTCAACGGCATCGATCCTCACCTGTTCACACCTTTAGCTCGCCTCAATCTCTCGACATCGTTGAACGCATTGCTCATCGACGAGCTTCATCTAGACTACGTTGGTCTCCAGAGGTGAGTTTCTCTCGCTCTCCTATCAAATTTCTTCTCTCATGCAGCGCTGAGTCCCAGGCGCGGTATATTGAATCCCGTTCACTATAACTCTCTCGGCCCGCTGTCAGACCTGTGTGGTTTATCAGGTACGTTGATGAACCAGCCTTCTTGCATTAATACAGTGATTAACCTTGATATTGTAGACAAAATGGGCTTTTTCTTATCATCCTCGAGGTTCGTCTTTGTCACCATCATACTATATCCTCCCTGGCGCAATGTTTCTTTTCGACAGTATATCTTCCGTGTTTGCAAGTCCCAGAAGGAGCGGGCTGACATTCTAGGGAAGCAGATATCGCGAGTCGAGTGGCTTTTGAATGCAGTTGATGAGGATTGGCAGAGGACAGAACTCAAGAAGATGGGGACGAGTGGAGGATATGGGAGAGGGACCGGTGCGCGAAGCTGGCCTATGAGCACCACCGCGGCGGCGCTCGGTGTGTCGCTAAAATGGTTCGGTATGTATCAGTATGGTTCTCTGAATGTATATACTATCTGCTTCAATACATATTCATTTGCATCAAAACAAGAGTATCCTGAAGCACGCGTGAGGCAATCTCGAGTCCGTGAAAGAGCAGCGACGACTACACGCAAAAAACAGCGAAACCCGGCTACCGTCGTGCTTGGTGGTGCGCTGAAGTGGGCACTTTTTCTTATAAATATTCAGCGGTCTGACTTAATGGTGTTGATCGCTGCTTTTTTTGCAGCCCACCCGTAAAACAGTGTTCCGTATAAACAATAAATAGCGATTCGATCGCTGTTCTGTTCCGCTGAAATTTAGCCGTCTCAGGTTACACAGTGGACACAGGCTCCTCTTGGAGCTTAAAGCTTAAAAATGAGCTTTCACGACACACCCGAGGCCGTATGGACGATATTTTACATTTTCGCGTTAAGGGATCACGAGACGTATAGGTATTCGAGCATAAAAGACGCGAACACAACCAGCAAGCTTTCTCGTATGATATCCAGAGTCCAGACTCATGCTTCGTTACTGCATCGACAAGCCTCACTCTTTGGCGAGACTGACCTTCAGAGGGAGTTGAACGCCTCGAGATTCTTGTCCTAACACCAACGGAACCATGACAGCAGCACGTTCGCGACTGTCAAGATAACTATCAATGATTCCGAAGACGAAATCGGAAACGTGGAACCCACCGAATATGCTTGGCGTCTTCTGTGAGTTGGAATTCGAATGCATCCATGAGCTCAATAAGGAAAGTTTGCATTTCTACGACGCTGTTTTGTGTGAAGCGTCAGAGTTCATCGACTGAGGATGCAAGTGGCCGGGCTTACGCAAAGCGCCAACTGTCATAATCTATTAGAGACCGCGCACTCAAACATAATCATAGAAAAACTTACCCAATACAGGCATGGATTCCCGCTCCAAATGAAGCCCTGTCCCGATATTATAAGTCCAGGACGCCAATTTAGCGAACTCGGCTTACAAATTTGCATAGGCGCCGACTCGCAACTCCGGGTTGGTGGGTGTTAACCACCGCTCCGGCCAGAAACTATCTGCGTTTTCGCCCCAGATCTCCGTCAATCTTGAACGCAATCTTCAGTATGTGATATCCCCGTCGCTACCGTGCTTACCGATTGTACTGCGAGATGGACGGGAACACCTTTGTCCCCTTTCTAACCGGAATTTGAGTCAAAACTTCTCCGGTCGTAGCGGTGATAGGTTTGGATAGGGGAATAACGCAGTCTTTTGCAGCCTCTCTCGATACCATCGGCACAACGTTATGATACCTCAGAGTTTCCTGGAACAGAATTTAAGTTCTGGAGGATTTCTTTCAATTACAACGACTTTCGACCAACCTTGAGAACCGCCGTAGTGTAAGTCATCTTCTCGTAATCTTCTGGAGGGATTTGGTCCAGACCTCTGCTGCTGGCTTCATTGACGAAGTACCGAATTTCGTCTCGAAGCTTGCTTTGGATCTTTGGGGCTTTCGATAACTCCCAGAGCGTCCAGGTAATGGTATTGCTCGTGGTTTCTAGGAGGGCATCGATACAAATTTGAAGGAACTCTTTGGATTGAGAGCAGAGTTTACGTACCATGACCAGCAATCATCAAAGCGCTAGAGCCGAATCTATTCAGTATGTAGCTGTGATTACGTCATCACACGCACCTCATTTGGGCAAGCATTTCTTCTGCGGATAGTTTGGTTTTGTCCATCTCACTGTTATTAGATTTAACTGGCTAAAGGGTTAGTCTATGTCGTGATATTAGACGGACGGCGGGACGAACCCAGTAAAGTCATGACGTCTTTTCCCGACTTGTCTTTTTCTATATCATTCTCTTTCTGGGATACGAGTTCGGATGCAACGGAGTTTGACAGCTCGAGGCTTCGATTGGCATATCTTATCCCTGACGTCGGGATATATTTGACGAGTTTGAGGACTTGGAGAGGAATAATTGCGCTGGCAAGGTTTTCAAACAAGACTTTCTTGAATTTAGGCTGCGAACGCGTCTTTAAACTATACCCAAAATGTCAATGGTAATATAAGGCTATCGTTGATAGATGCTTACAAGAGGTTCTGATAGTGGTTGGCCAATTCGTTCTCCTTGTTTTCAACGGAGCCAAAGTCATACTCGAACGCAGCTAAGAAACGTCGTCGGAATGATGTATGTGCGCTCTCTGGCCCATCGCCCACCTTCTCCAAGAGCATCCAAGGTAGCTCGGGCCAGACTAGCAGGTATGTTCACGACCGTTGCATCCTTGGAGATATCGATGGCCTGTTTCCAGACTTTGGCCATCTGTCATCTGTCAGCTAGTGACGGCAAGCTTGGGCGTGAGATTGTACCTTCAAAACAGCGTGTCGGAAGACTGGAGACAGAACGCGCGCTTCGGGCATACCGAAGGCTGGGAGCATCACCTTTCGGTGTCGTTTATGGGTATCCTCTATCGTTCAAGATGAGCATATTTAGGTCTAGATAGAATGACATTCAACATACGCTCCGCCCATAGTATGCTAGGTCCGGTTATCAACCCCATCATGGTTCGCGAGAGAGCAGGTCTTTGGAAGGAATAGCCGGAAGTCTGCAGAATGAATTGAATTGCCTTCGGATCTGCAGTCATGAGTACGTCGCTCTATTGATACCGGTGCTCAATATAGAGTTTGCCAAGGCAAGGGGAATGGCGTACCCCTAATGTTCCTTTCAGTCTCCAAGTATGTCCCAATTCGTTGAACCATTCCCGCTCAGGCACCCCAGGTTCAGACCTCAGTAGTACGCCGAGATGACCTGGGTCAGATGAGCGACTGCCTCTTGGGCTAGTGGGGGCCTCCATACCTATAAACCAGGAGGGCGATTTCGGAGCTGGTATATTACGAATGCTACTGATCTGGCTCTTGGCGACGGCGATCAGAAAGATAACCAGTATAACAGTACACGATGCCGCTGAAACGAGCAAGAACGGGCTGTTCTCAAGCCAGGAAGACATAGTGCGAGATCGTGTGGAGGGAACTCAAGACTCGAAGTTTACGAGAGGTCTATATAAACGGGATAAGTGCGAGTTAGCTACAGCAATTCACGTCACCTCCTACCTGACCATATTCTCCTGGTGTAATGTTGTGATGCGAAGGCTTCCATTCCCACCGGAAAGTGAAAATCTCTCCTAATCCAGAGAACGCGTATATTTCGGGATGTTGACCAGTCGATTTCAGGAGAGCCACGTGATACCAGTATAGCATTAGAATTAGGAGGTTCCGAGGGTCCTGCCCTCGTATGAGAAAGAAATTTCATAAGTCACGGGCCGTCCAGGTTCTCACGTACCTGACGTTGGACGACCAGTGATCCCCGGTGCTGGCTCATTTATGAGTTTTCCTCTTCGTAAAGAGATGATAGACTTACTTATAAAGATAAGGAAGCCTCTTATTATTATTTGGATATTTTATACGTTGTGAGTCGTGTCCAACAATATCTTTGCACCAATGACGATGACACGACTTCTCGTGGTCAGCCAGATTGACGGAAGCCGATCGCGCAAAACGTTCTTGTCAAACAACGTTCCAATCCCTTTATCTCTCTAAGGCCGCAATAGCATTCACAAGATGATAATTGAATTCGCGTCCTCGAGGACGTTGCAAGATAGGAGCTTCCCACGTAGGGAGATGTTGGCCCGGGGCGGACAAATGATCTGGTGTCTTGTGTTATCTCCAAGCCCCCCTTTCCAACATATCAAGCAAAACTCACCAGGAGCGATCATCGTAATGTCCTCCTGCGCCCAAACAATGACGGGATGGTGTTGGACGGAAGCAAAATGCTTCAACTCGTCGATTCACGGCCAGGGGTAGCGGATTTAACGGGTAATTTTCCCGCCCCACCCGTTCCCGAAAACCGATGTCAGAAAAAATGCAGCTATTCGCTTTGACGTTGAAACCCACTTTTCGATAACTTGACTCGCGAGTAAGTGTATGAAGCTTATATGCGATCCCGTCAGAGGCCGCAGTGAACCGTTACTGCTTTTGCTGCTGGACTCTGGATACGATTTCTCGCAGAAAATCCTGACTCCCGAAGATAAGCTTGGAGACAAGCTTGGAGACGAGTCAGACGACAATGCAGAATATCTTGGGCCTTTTGGATGCTTACCGGTTTTTGAAGTGGAGATGGGGGAGGGCAGAAAGTGGGTCATTAGTGAATGGGGCGCGATTGCTGACTACTTGGTGAGTCTCCTTGCTACGCGCACTTGGACTGGCTTGAATTGTCTTCTGGTAGGGTAATGGACTAGGGATTCGTGGTATACGCGTGGTACGTATGTCATTTTCACATCTCGCAATCTGAGACCCATAAGGCTTCTTTTGAAGGAAACGCCATTCGCTCAAGCGCGTCTGGACATGATTCGCGAGGCGTCTGCCAGATTTCTGGATCGTTTGTTTCATTTGACGTATCAGGAAGTGAGTCCTCATTTGTAGGAGGGATATAACTCTGACTTCAAAGTTTGGAATGGCAACTGATGTGCGTATCGCTATTCGCAGGACTGGCTGTCTCCCGAATCGCTATGCAAGACGAGGGAGGAGCTTGTATTTCCTTTCCTCGCTTCTCTAGATAGACAAATAGGAACATCCTTCTATCCCCCTTTGGTTTATACCGCTCCTCAAGGCATGCGAGGTCGTACATTCTCTACACGTTTCGATGTCCTGTCTGAACATCGAGCTTTTAGGGACAACGCTAACCGCTGCCGCTTGCTTTTCGGCTTATGCGGTTAGCCTAATCGTCGAGTTGTGGCCCCACAGCTTTGGATCTGGTCGAGAAGGCGGCCTCGTCCGTGCTGGATTCACGAACTGCGAGCGGATTCGCGACCTGGTTTATTCGGATCCCGCACGAAAGAAGATATGTCAATGGGCTTCAAGTTCTGCACGGCCGGGCGATTGGACATTAAGTCCATACGCGACGCAAGCTGATATATGCCATGCTGCAGCAAGGGATACAGGCGAAAGACAAGGAACGCAATGAATTCAATGTAGCTCATCGATGGGTGATACATTTTTGGATACTTCTTCTCTTCTAGAGGATCGCGCGAACGCCCCAATCGTTGGGCTTTATTCTCTCGGCGCCCTCACGCATCTTCGCCCTCTCTCCTCGCCAGTCTTTGCTCATGGGTCTGACCAAATTGCTCCGAGCCATCTTGTCCTCGCTTCCTGTGCGGCTTGCCGTCATGATGAAGCTCTTGAGAGGTCTGTCCTCCCGTGGGTTTTCCGATTCCGGAATAGACATCCTGGGAGGTTGCTCCCGTTAGAGTATTGGCCGCGCTGATGGGTTCCGCGCTGGCGTCAGGGTCGATGACCGTGCCAAGGGGGAGATTGCGGATATTGCTGGGCTGATTTTTAGCGAAAGTTTCTGGTTGAAGATTAGAGATTGATTCAGGGCCTGTAACTATGTTGACTTACCTCCGCTGGTAGCGTCGATGATATCAATATTGTTAGACATTTTTGACAATATTTTTCTCTAGAGAATGGTGGAGCTATGTAAAGTCGTCTGGGGCAGTTCCTCGAAGCGTGAAGCTCTCTTAAAGCACACCTATGACGAGATGACGTCAGCTTGCTCCAGTCCCGGATGAACGTTTTCCCTCCCCACGCAACTCCTGATTCAATCCTGCCCTGATTTGGAGGTTTTTGCGTAGTCGAACCCACAACGTACGTATGACTTCGCCCTCGACGAGGCTCTTGCTAGCACAATGGATCTGGACAATATTCACAAAGAGTCAGGGTATTATCAATATTTGAAGCAGAAATTGCGGAACCATCACTGCAGTCCTTGCCGCATTTAAGTTATATTTCGACAGTCTAACTTGGAAAACTTGCTAATGAGACTGCCTATACAACCAGCTCTTCACTAATATCTATACTCATGCACTAACCTTTGGTTACGTTCTAAATCGAGAATAATACTACCAATGGAGACATGTCAATGCGCAAAGTATGAGGAGCTAATTGCTGTGGTCCGAAATATCCGCATACATTTGATCAATGACTTCTCAGCGCACATTGTACATGTGAGCGGTGCTGAGAAACAGTTTCGTACTTCTTGTTGTTTAATTACCGCGCGCCTACGGTCTCCACTAATATGTATCTGATCCGGTGAGAAAATCGATCTTTCCTATATTTTATGATAAGCAGGCTCTCGCGCTCGCCCATGATCAGTTGCTCTGAAGTCATCAGGTTTTCTGCGCATGTAGATTGCGGACGCAAAATGAGTACCGGCCAAACTTTTGATTGGTTGACTTACCGATGTCATCGGGATATCCTGATTTCATGCGTCTCTCGCATCACCAGTCAATCAAGAAGGGAATGAGCTTCGCGATACTGGAGCACTGCCAGTGCCCCACCCCTCTTGTTCGTATTCATTCCAATGCATGCAACGAACGATCTATTTATCTGGGAATGTGTAGCTTCCAAATATCAATATGAAGCTGATGACAGAATGCGAAGTCTCCATCATTGATTTCTTCCGACGAATCAGCGGACGGGCCAGGGTCAGTCAAGCGTCCAATCGAAACTCGTCTTCAAATGTTTCTTCCTGAACGAGTCGGCGCTCAACTCGCTCATTCTCAGGGATGAACTGCGACTCACTTTTTTCTCGCAAAATGGTTACGGGATGACTTCGCTAAAAGATTAGCAGGTTGCTATAATATGTTTGTCACCCGGGAACCACAGACTCGCAGTCACTGGGCTCCCATTCTCCTTACCAGAGTAGCAGGAGACTCTGAGAAGGAGAAGGCTGGGCTCCTGTAAACTTGTTGAACGGCTATAATATCAATATCAATCCATTCGTGTCAGATTTTCATGAGATCCGAGCAGGGTAAAGAAAATGAGCCGAACGTCAATCGAACAGCCATCGATCACATCCTGTACAGTCTGAGGCACAAAAACTGGGTCAAGTCCAAAAATCAATAGGAGGCGGTGGTGGGTGGATACCTAGTTAGGGAATCGTTGTGGGCGCTTATCAGCCGTCAGCCAGCTGCCATGCGCAACGAGGCCGAGTCTTGCCTATATCGATGGTTTCTCTTTCCACCCTGTCTCCTGCTCCAGAGTCGCCCATCATTCGGGGCGTAAATCAAGATTAACATTAGATTCCGGGTTACAGCTTTCCTGATCCGGCTTCGTCATCTTGTCTGTTTGGGTGATCCCCACTGCCTGGAACTTGCGTCTGTTCGCGCCGATGGATTGCGATCAGCTGGTCACTTATCTATAAAGGATGTTTGGATCTATAGGAGCGCTCTCCTCTTCAGCCCCTCAGAAAGTTCCATCGTCCAAATTCTCTTGCAATGGATAGGACCGCCGGCTTGACTGTTGCGCAAGAATGGCAGTTGCTCCTGACCACGCTTGATCAACTTCGCATCACCAACTACTCCTTAGGTAGATCGCTTCGCTTAGTACTCCGTGTCATCTAATCAAGTCGACTGCGAAGCGAGCGCATTGACATTCCTTGTCTACGATACCGTCTGCAACTCTCCCAGTGAAATTGCGTTGATATGGAGGTGCGTTTATCTCATTATGATGTGGCTCTATAGAATCTCATTACACATTTTCAGGGCGAAGTGGTCATTCCCAAAGTTCCTCTATATTTTCGCTCGTTATTGGGGGATATTTTATCTTGGGTATGCTCCCTTTCCACGTATAATATTGAGATAATAATCATTTGGCCTCAGGTTCGAACTTGGGGGTGAGGTTAACATATTTGAGCACTACCAGTAGCTCATCATACCTCGCAATAGTCAGCGTCAGTGTCACTCTGGACGTTAACGTAAGTCCTTCGACGATCCCATGCGTTGACGTCACAATTTACGCGTACCTTTAGTTGTAGGGGTTCAATAATCTGCTTCCTATCTTGTCAGTATTGACTCTGCCTGTAGCTGCAAGTTTTGGCTCTGGTTCTACAGCTTGTAGGATCTTGATTCCGGCGCTCATTTTCGTTGGCTCATAGTCTCGCTTAGCTCCGGCTTCGTGGCATTCACTACAACCGTCAACATCATTTTCTTATTGCGGATACACGCGCTGTACAATCGAAGCCGGAAAGGTTAGCGTCACGTCCATCCGTTCTTGTATACATGTTGACTGGGCCCGTCTGTTAGTGCTCGCCTTACTGATAGGCCTTGTCCTGCGTGAGTCGAAACGCATGCCGAAATCGACCAATACTGACTTTCGTTATAGTGGAATTTGGCGTCAGCTATTCTCCTTCTCCCGTTCGTACTATTTCCTGATTTGAAACAGACGGAGCTCTACGTCACCTTGATGCAAGCCCTGGAGAATAATGTCATCCCACGGCCCTTGCCTTTCGTCTCGGGATGTATTATCTCCAACGGGGTCACGAACAGAGAACTCGTCGCATGGTACGCTAAACCGAGCCTCCACTTAATTTTACATATTGATTCGGTGCAGGATTCCAAACCTTTTGGTCGGATGTCCGTATAGCGTGCTTGGTCATTACTCTATTCTAACGTCCTGGTGTTGCAGTCTCATTCTTCGTCCTGACTATCATCAAGTTGTATCAGACCCTCCGCGATCGTTATCCTCAGTCTGGAGGAGTACTCCAGTTGACTTCTCAACAGATAAAAGGGAGTCTCGGGCCTATGTTAACGATGTTCATTCGTGATGGCGCCTTGTTCTTTGCATTGTGAGTGAAAATTGGAGTATCTTATGACGTCGGTTGACCGTTCCTCCTAGACTGTTCGGTCTGTCCCTTTTATCGGCGACAAGAAAACGCATGCTGATATACGCAATCAGGCATCAGCGTAGTGTGTGCTGTTATGACGTCCGTCTTCAAAGATAGCTCCCTCCTGACCCTAGCGTATCCGTAAGTTCATCGACTCGGAAGCTTGTGCAGATATACTCACAGTATTCGACAGGTGGCTGGTTGGCGTTTATGCTTATTCGGTACGGTGTGATTTATTTAATACACACTGGTGATGCCTAACTTTTTCGAATAGGGTTCTCGCCTCATCCTCAATTTGCGTTCTGTTCTGGTAGCGAAGGCCAATCCTACTAGCTTCGGCCCGAATTCCCTGGAGCTCTCGAATCGTATGCCAAAATTACCCACTGGGAGATCAGCTCCTACAATTTCTCTGTCTTTCGGTAAGTATTCGAGCGTATTGTTTCTCGCTTATGATTAAACTGTCCTCAGGTCCAACCGACACCCTATTTGAGATTCCGAATCCTGCCAGCTTGGACCTCTGGAGCCAAAATGCGTTCCATGATGAATCGGAGGATAGGATCGACCAAGTAACCTGGGAGAGTGAACATGATTCATCCCGAGTTACTTCGTTCGATTCATGAGTGAGACGTAGCCTCAGCCTTCAGGCTTGCTATTTCCGATGAGGATGACCATTTGCATGATTGGAGATAACTTATCATATTATCACTTTATTTTGCGGCTTATTTGACCGTTGTATGGTATCATTATTGTAGAAGACGTGTCTTTCCCTGTACTCTTAGTGGATGAAACCAAATTTTATGTTGTGGTCTCACGGTATGCGGTAGCTATGAAGTGCTTATGTAAGCGCATCGAGTCGCCAGCCGCCGCCGCCTTGGCGTTTGTCAATTCTACATTCCGTTCACGCCTTGGACCTCCCAGCCTTCTCTAGTTCCGCCTGGGAGTATGGACCGCTATCTATGATAAAAATGAGGCTAAGACCCTTGCAAATCTGACTCGTGTTTCTCGAGCAAGTTCTCGAGAGTCTCAAGCCGCAGGCAAGCCAGCTGCTCCGGATGAGTATGATAGCGATCTTCAGGACATGGATACTCTTTTTGATCTTGAGGTTGTTAGGCAAGCCCCTCAGACGGACATCAGCTGTGTCGCTCGTGTGGCCAATCCTCACCACCTCGTATGCCGATCAACGACGACTCGCAAGGACAATACTCATGAAAATGTGGACACGGGATATATTTTGGTAATGCACGTTTGGAAGCTTATATGACGTAGCTGAGCTTGGACTACAGACGGTTACTACATTGTTACAACAGTTATCTGTACGAGGGAGCAGAATGGTGTTTTGAGCCAGGCATGATTACCGGCACACCATCATCATTGGCGGGATCAATTCCTACGTCATCGTGAGACGCAGCAAAGAATAGAAGAATGCAAAAAACTCACCACCATCCAAGGGGGGCAGGTTGTGTTCGACTGCGAATGCATGCATCTCTTTAGAGTTCTTCGAGGATTGCTGAGAGACGAACTTCCAATCCCTACACGTTCGTTCGTATGGCACGGGCGATCCATGTTCGACAAGACCATTTTCGAGGCCAACTAGGTCGAATGGTTCCAGCGTTGTATCTGCGTGGCATAGGATGGACTGTCGCATATAATTCAAGCAATGGTGCATGTGTCCATCGTTCATATGGTGCCAGCTGAAGTCGGCGAGTCCCTTTCGCATCGCCCAGATACAGTGGAGCTGGTGGTACATGGGCAAATCAAGCGGTCGCTTGAGCTCACCGAGGTGGAAGTATCCGGTGTCGGGAAGAGGACTGAAAGCCTTCCACCTGTAGTCAAGGTCGTCGAGTTCGTCCTGGCTCAGACCATCTCCCAAGACTGGAAGATAATCCTCGTCGGGGAACAGGGTAGACCGGCTAGGTAAGGTTGGATATAACTGGTGAGGGTAATCTGACCCGACGTAGGCTATAACGGAACGATCAGCACATCGATGCCATGTCTATGTCGGTACGTGCGATGGTGAACTCACTGTACACGTCTGATCTGGAATGCTTGACATACAGGTATCCCGTATGCGCAAGCCATAGGCTGTTCGCGATGCAGACAGCGATTGAAAGAGTCTGTACCCAAGACTTGGTCATTAGGACGGTGATGCGGTGGGTTATTCAGAGTGAACCTCCAGTCCTGCTTTTTGCTCATTTCAATGGCAATTAGATTTCGCACACAAAACGATCTGGCGAGCGAATCTATGGATGACAGCGCTACGCCCAAACCGCCGATGGTAAACAATCGATGAACCTGATTGATCGATGAACGAGGACATGCTGTTTGAGCGGATGTGAAAAAACGCTTACGCGGCTGAGAAGAGCAGAAGCCGAGTTTTCGGTAATCAGCGGGGAGAATCGCCGAATTGGATTCTGCTTCCGGACTCGGCTCCAATTGGTTCCGGGCCGTTTGGGGATGATGGCCTCAACCACCCTCATTAACTGTCAGCGCGTAGCGGAGCTCTTGCATTGAATTCCTCAGGCATGACCTTCTTCATGCACATGTGCCTTACGAATGTCGCGAGATGACGCTGCGGAATCACGCATGCGTGGGGCAATTTTCTCTCGGTGACCCTGACGTGAGTTGAGCAAATTTGCGACAAATCGCTCTTGAAGCTGCCGATTTCTCTTTCAACTCCCCATTCCCCCACCTTACTCGAACATGTCGGAAAAGCCATCCACTCCACGCACTCGGTTCTGGTTGTCAGTCGCAGTCGCGTCTACAGCCCTTCTCAGCGTTGTCCTCCTCCTCACCTACAAAGTCAACATCGTGAGCGACGACTTTTCAGGTACGGTTCATCCTAATGTTATAATTAATATATTCTGATGATATCGATAGTTTCTCACCCTCACTTGCTCAAGGCGAAAGCCTGGCAGCTTCCCAACAATCGCAAAGTCGCATTGTACCGCGACGACACCGACCACTACCCTCTCGACGAGGATTCCCACATCATGCGACAAGAATTCGCATATCTCGCCCCTCGTCAGGGCCTCACCATCAAACTAGACGGGGACAACTCCGGTCAACTCTACGCCGTCAGCATGGTCCACCAGCTCTGGTGTCTCGACGTCATTCGCCACGACTGGAAAGCGAAAAACATCACCCATCTAACCGAACACTGCATGAATTACCTCAGGCAGTCAATCCATTGTACCGCTGACACTCATTTGGAGGGCATGTACGTGCAGAGGAAACCGTCCAAGTTGAATGCGTATCATTATGACGCGATATGTGATGACTGGACGGCGGTGTATGATGCTCTTCCTTCGCTAGGCACTACTTTGCGATTCTAAATTGTCTTTGTCCCGTTGTTACATGTGCTCTTGAAATGTAGTTCCCGATCCATCCAAAAAGTCTTTTGATATACATCATCCTCGTATAAAATTACGTTCCTTGCAAATTTCCGGACCGAACCAAATCAAGTTCTACTATCCGACGTAAACAATGCAACCCTCGAGCAACACGGAGCTATGTTCCCAATTTCCGAGCTGCTTCTTTTCTTTGACTTGCACTCTCGCGCTGCTGTAGGATCAGTACTCAGCTAGTCCGTTGAATAGCGAACTCTTGACATTGAGTCGAGTCACATGTTTGCGAGATATTACAGGTACCTCAAAACCACGACTTGTCTCCAACAAGATGACACAGGCACCGGCACACTGAATGACTAAGTGCGGATGAAAAGTGGAATCAAAATCTCATCAACGACAAAGTGCCTTTTCAGAGGCGCTCACAAAATGAGCAAAATAATAATTTGACAAAGTTGTATTGGGGAACAAGGTTTATTAGCGCAGTAAAGGAAAGAGCGTGGAGCGATGAAGCGCCATGTCGTCGAAGTGGCGCCTTCGTAAATTTTTGATCATCGAGTCCTGTTTTTCTCGGACATGAGATCTCGGACAGATGCGTTCACGAGGTGAGGCGGCGAGTTGATATCAAAGTCAAAATGTTCATTGACTTATGCATTGCGAGATCATTATGGACTTTGACATTTTACTAACTACAGTATCTACCAGCGCTCCGTGCTTTGTTCCATACGAACACCCACTAAAAATAAATCAGTAAGGGGAAATTAACGCAACTAATTGAACGAACCTTTAGGAGCCTCTTCATCTTGCCAGCTGTCGACGAAACAATCTTCCGAAGCACACTCAAACTCGAAACTATACAGAGTGTTGGTCTCGCAATGGAATCTCTCAGTGACGATCGTGCTATTTCCGCCGATAGTGACCGCTCCGAGATGATGAGATCTTGCAGGCTTGTTGTCGTAGTTCAACGTCCTCTCGTTGAGAACGTGTTCCCCGGCGTCCAAAAAGTAGATGTTGACATCGACGTGGTGCCGGATGTCCCAAGTGACAACTTCCGGGATATCTTCCCAGCCGTATTTTGGACGTCTGGCTTCTTCGGGGAAGTAGAAGTGGAGGGTGCACTGTTGAGCGCCGTAGTCTCGAGTTCTGAACTGTCCGATAGTCGAGATCTAGAAGAAGATAAGTAAAATAACAAGAAAATTGAAATGAATATACCTCGTTGGTAAGGACGAAGTGGCGGTCGTCAGGGCCGACCCATCCAAAGTTCGTCATGTGGCCTCTAGGGCCAGTCGGGAAGACTTTGTGAGGCTCCTGATTCGACACCTGGGACAGTTGAATGGGTGTCGCCTGCTTGACCATCTTTGTGTATTGCGTGCCAGTGAAGTCGATTTTGTCGATGCCGGGATATTGGTTTGGACGGGGGAGATCGCCGGCTCGAAGTTGGTTGACATCGACGACGCGAGAGAATATGTTACCGGCGAGGAGGGAGAGGTTGAGGATTGTTAAGAGGATGGCGAGAATTGAGAGTTTTGAGGAGTTGTTGCCTCCACTATTTTGTTTCGTGTTCTCGTCGGTGAGCAGCCCAACGTCTTCCTGGCTGGACGAGTTGGAGGGCAAAACTGTGATAGAGTCAGTCACTCAAGTTCAACGAAAGATGTGAATGTTCAAGAGTACTGACGAGAGTATTTTTCGTTTTTAATTTTCCACATGTTACTGGGGGCTGAGAGGTGAATCGACGATGGGGGGCCTCGAAATGAAAGTGCGAGAGCGCGAACGAAGTCAGGTGCCTAGTGTTTAGAGTCCTCGATCTAAAGCACTTCACCATTTCGCAATGATGCGCATGACGTCCAGATACGTATGGCATGTTCAAGGAATCATACCAATCGACCATAATCGAGGGAGAGATCCATCTCACGGAGCGAGCGGCGCCGCCGACGTGGAAGTCACCATTTGCCGAGCGTTTGCTAAATTATTTAGTGAAACACGCTCTCACGCCATTCATAAGATTCAAGGGACTCCCGGAACCCAGATTGAGGCCACAGCTGGAGAAGAATCGACGTCCAAACTTTCGCTCAATCAAAGTTCGTAAGCGTTCGGAGTTTCGGAAACTCGGATGATGCAATCTGCTTCCGTCAAGGCATGATGGAAGCTGACCTGCACGCGTCTTCCCACAACGCGCCATTTGACACAGCCTGTAGCATTTGGTTCCGTGCATAATATCCACAGCCGAACACGTTGTTGAGCGGTCGACCTCCATTTGACAGACAATGGATTGTATTTGCTCGAGGAACAGCCTCACTCAGGCTGAGCCGGTGCCTTGGTAATGACCGAAGCTTCAACATCTCAACTCCTGATTCAGCGCTCCATCCTTCTGAACGGATTCAATATGTTAAGAGATTAGTCACCCGAGTCATTCAATCGCCGATGATTATCTCACGACGCCATGTCTTGACGCACATGTCAGAGTATTGGACGGGTTGTCTTCATCTCTGTTCCTACTTCCTCAGCCAAAAAATCCCCTCGAGAAAAACAGACTCTGAAGACTGAATGGATTGCGAAAATATGGGAGAACAGCAAATGAGGACTTCGGGCTCGTTGGAAGAGAAATCTGAAATTTCGAATGCTGCTGAGACCGCCAGCGTAACGATCGTCGGTCCCGATGCTATGCTGGCTAGTCCTCCGCCGGATGGTGGACTTCATGCCTGGTTGGTTTGTGCAGGAGTGAGTGTATTCTGCAATGGCCGGGTTCCAATGCTGACGATTTGTTGTACAGGCGTTTTCAGTGATCTTGGCTTCGGGTGGCCTGTCTGTCGCTTGGGGGGTACGCTCACATTCCAGGATAATGAAGCACTCATCTCAAATCCCAGTAGACGTTTCAAGCTTATTATCAAGACAATCAGCTATCGACGTCGACACCATCTGAGATGTGCGTTCATCATTTTATTTCAGACGACCTTCAGGCCTTTGGCTAACATACTCTGATAGCGCATGGATCGGTTCTGTACAAGTGTGTCACCATCTTGCCGCTGAAATGTTTCATCCTAATCTTCTCGAAAGTATGCTTTAGGATATCTACCCGTCAGTTCTTCATTTCCTCTACCTCGTCAGCCGCGAATCCCTGATGACGTCACAAGTGCCTACTCTCTGGAAGACTGTTCGACATTGGATACTCAAGATCTCAGCTAATCGCTGGGTCAATAGCTATGGTGGCTTCCAATTTCATCACAGCGCAATGTACGAAATACTATCAATTTTTCCTCACGCGGGCGATTTTAGAAGGCGTAAGGACTTCGTCTACCTCATTTTTGACACTTTTTTCCATATAATTTGGCAGACTGCTACCGCCATCCTCTATTCACCAGCAATTGGGTGTTTATCGCAATGGTGTACGCTGCTCGATCGTTGGTAACCCGGCGCTGGACTGACTTTTACTACACAGTCGGTCGGAAGAGACCCCTAGTATTCGCCATCACTTCCATGGGCAATGCGATTGGTGGCATCATCTATCCTATCATGTTTGTACGGCTGGTTCCACAGATTGGGTAAATGACCAGCTTCTGCATTATTTCTGGTTCTGATTTTTGTCAGATTTGCTTGGACGATGCGCGTTTTTGGGTTCATCAGTCTCGGTCTTTGTCTTTTTGCGATAATTGTGGGTTTCGAGACGCGGGTTCAATATTTCTGAGTGATACTGAGACGTTTCTAGGTCATGAAAGATCGTCGATTACACACTAAAGTAGCGACAGCCGATGCTCCCAAGTTCTTCGAACTCGAAGGAACTCTGACCTCTGCTCCATACATTTCATACACCGTCGCAATGTTCGTCGCCTTCCTAGGTCTCTTCACTCGTAAGCTCTCGTAATCCCACATAATCTGATCGAGACCAACTAACGTCGATCTACATACAGCTCTTACATTCATGTCCGATCAAGCACAAGCCCTCGGTCTCTCAGCATCTTTCGGCACTTATCTCGTTGCGATCGTGAACGGATCTACGATTATTGGTCGATTGACTTGTGGTTTTGTCGCGGTCCGCTTCGGGTCTTTGAACTTGATGATCATTTCCACGACTTTGGCGATGATTTTCACATATGCTTGGGCGTACGCAAAATCGCTCCCGAGCTACATTGTCGTTTCTTGTCTCTATGGGTGCGTTCGTTTTTCTCAGGTTTGAGGCAAAGGACTGAGTTTTGTTTTTATTGTCCTTAGAATTTCGCTCGGGGGATTCATTAGTTTATTCCCAGTACCAGCCGCTCAGATGGGTCCTCTGGAAGACGTCGGAAGACGAACAGGCCTCCTCCTCACAATATTAGCAATTGGTAAGTCCCGATGTGTTTCCTCCGGGCTACTGGGAATTAACTCCCGGATTAGGTTCTCTGATAGGGCCTCCGGTGGCAGGAGCAGCAAAAGGCAATCGCCCCGATTATCACATTGCCAGTTTGTACGCTGGATCGACGATCGCTGCGGCCGTTGGCATCATGGTCCTGACGAAATACTTCTCAACGGGAAAACTTTTCAGAGGTCGTGTCTGAGATGTGAGGTCTGAACGTGGAGCATTCGGCATGGCCATGGACGAGAGAACATCTGGGACGAGATTCCGGCGTGACTCGCGCCCGTGGGGGGAGTGATGATGGCGAGAAGACTTCGTAGAATGTGTACACTTTGAAACGAACACTGAAAAAAATGTACATTTACATGTACAACGTGCGTGATAGATATCGATAGATCATGGGACTTGATGTTTCGGAGCGGTAGTTGGAGCCTGAGATTCTTTGTGTGGCGGTCGGTACCGCATTTGCGTGGGTTCCTGGATCTCTAACTACATATGGTGCTTCTCTAACCGCCAGAAAAAAATGCCCCTCAAATCACACAAACACGCTCATATAATTTTGCTTCTACAATTGCGCCCAACAGCGTCCGTTTCACGAGTTTGATGGCACACGTTTACCCTCAAAATTATAGCTGCGAAGTTAGGCCCAACATGGACGGCTCCTCTCGAAGCCCCGGGCCGTCCATATGCATTCGAATTCTTTGCTTCCATCATTGCATCGCCAAGCTTGCAAGCTTGCTCACAAAACTCAATATTCGGCTAACCAGTAAACTACTATGAGCTCCTTCTGACTTCTTTCCCTTGTGTTCCGCTCCACATTCCGCCGACTTCATTATTACTTCCATAAAATTTTCACTGGTGGATCTAAGCGAGGCGTATTTGCTATGAGCGCTTTCGGTTAGTTGCCCCTCGCTCGATTACATAATCGAGCGGCCCTTGCCAGGCAACACGCCTTCGCATGATAGTAAGCGCACGTACCTCCGAGGCCAATGTCGACATGTCGTCCTCCAGATCTAATTGAGACGTGATAAAGCACACACATAACGCCATTCGAATTCTTGTCAGCCATGCGCAGTTGAATCGGCCGCCATCAATCGTCACCCCTGGAGCATCGAGGCGTCGACATCGGCAGCAACTGACACGACATGCTGTCTCACAGTTTCAGCGAGTGGATTGGTTCCATTGGTGTGGGACATAACACAAATGTAAAGGTGATTTCCGATTCAGAATATACAATAAGTTGTACCTTGTGTAATTGACTAAATGACTTTTCGTGACGTGCAGGGCAGAAAACAACATTACACACCTCGGATGAGCAAACGGGTGGAATATTGACTTCTGACGCTCTTCATCGTCAGATCTATGAGAGCTGATGTGAATGAAAAGTCAACACTTGCGTCACCATCCTCCGCCGACCAGAAGTAGGCGCTGTATTCGCAGGTTTGGCTTAACATACAAGCTCTCAGCGGACTTGCCGCCGAAAACTTACTCCTCCCCTCGCTGCTACCTCTTCTCTCAAACTCACTCGTATGGATTCCAAAAAAACTTCTTGTGAGGACGTTGTTTCCTTTGAGCGTCAATTCGAAGCACTGACTCCCAATGTTCAGATCCCCTGGCTAAACTTGACTTTGAGGAGACCTCAAAGCTTGCCACCAATTTCGATGGTCAGCCTGATGAAGCAGGCGAAGCAGAATGGGAAGACACGATGCCACCTCCGCCGGACGGTGGCCTAGAGGCATGGCTCGTCGTAGCAGGGGTAAATTCTGTCTATCTTCATCCGTCCATCCGTCAACTCAAGCATTTTGTTCAGGCCACGGCACTGAACATGGCTTCAGGAGGATTCATTGTCGCCTGGGGGGTGGGTCGCCGTCGTTTGAATCAGATTGATGTCTCATCGGAAAACAGCTCTTTCAAGCGTTCTACGAAAACCGCGTCCTTTCGAGTCATGGCTCAGCAGAGATGTTCGTTCTTTCATATGTTCGAATCATTTGTTCACAGCGCTCATCATTCTCGTAGAGCTTGGATCGGTTCTCTCCAGGTATCATTCTTTCGCCTATGTAATCTTGATATCGTTGACCCAACTCAAACCATCGCAGTACGCTCTTGGATCGTTACCCGTACGCATCAAAAGCTGCTATTCGCGCCAACCCTAGCTCAACCAACTCATTCAGTGCCTCTTGACTGGTCGCCTTTTCGACCTTGGATATTCAAGACACCTCATCCTTGTCGGCTCGTTCATGGCGGTGTTGGGAACGTTTATGACGGCTCAAAGCACCACATACCCGGCCTTTCTTTTTTGGCAAGGCATTGTATTCGGAGTCAGTCTCATCACGCTACGATTATATTACTCTGTTTAACCGACGACGTCCAGCTTGCTGCAAGCATCACATACGCTCCCACGCTGGGCGTGATTCCACAGTGGTGTACGCCTCCCATTGCTCCTTCTTATCTAGTTGACCTTACTTCTTGTTACAGTTAAAGAAAAGCAAGCCTTAGCTTTCGCCATCACTTCTCTGGGAAATCCGCTGGGCGGAATCCTATATTCAGTTCTGTTCGCCAGAATGCAGCCGCTCATCGGGTCGGTTGCTTACGTCATCCGACCGCCCTTCTTCGCTAATTCGGCACAATAGATTTCGGGCGACAATGACTATTTTCAGCGTCATTTGTCTGATCTTCTGTCTATTCTCGATAGCTGTACGTGTCTTCCTACTTTCTTCGAGCCAAGCTCTGATACCCGTTTACATCAGACATTGAAGGACAGACGAACGAAAGCTCAAATCATGACGAAAGCTCCGAAAATGTTCGACACGCAGGGAGCAGTGTCTTCTCCTGCGTTCTGGACGTACGTACTGGCAATATGCACTGCATTCTTGGGTCTTCAGACACGTACGTCGCCGATCGCACACAGGGCCGCCAATACCGAATTGACCGATTCGCGCAGCGCTCATCTATATTTCCGATCAGGCCGGGAATGTGGGCCTCCCTTCATCTCTCGGGCCGTATCTTGTAGCGACGGTCAACGCCGCAACAATCGCTGGAAGACTATTCTGCGGCACTCTCGCCGTCGAATTCGGAGCGTTAAACCTGCTCACGATCGCTACCACATTTTGTATGGTGTTCACGTACATCTGGACTTTTGCGCCTTCGATTACCACCTTCGCATCTGTAGCATGCCTTTACGGGTAAGTCTAGAATCTATAGTTCGCGGAGTCATGTTAACATGTTGGTTGTTTCTAGAGCATCGATGGGCGGATTCTTCAGTCTTTTCTGCGTACCCGTAGCGCAAATGGTCCCAGTTGAGGATGTTGGAAGAACAATCGGGCTTCTCCTTACGGTTCTCTCGATGGGTAAGTTTTATTCGCTTCTCAAAGTAACTGTCTGACTAAATAATTGCAGCTGAAATGGTCGGACCTCCCATCGCAGGGGCGATCGCAGATCATCTCGGCTTCCATGCGGCCGGCGTGTATGCTGGAACCAGCATCGCAATCGCAGTGGGCATTTTGGCTTGGTCGAAATTCTTGCAGACTGGGAATGTAATGAAAGGTAAAATATAAGTTGCATACTCTGGTGCAACTACAAAATTCGGGGCGAACGGTGGCTCAAGGTTACATAAAGCGGTCAATTCATAGTAAATTCAATATAATATAATATTTGGAATTCCACGAGCAACGACTTCCGGAAATACCGGATATATTGCCGCGTGATATTTACTATAAGGGAGCATACCCTCATTCCAGTCCACGATACACCACGATACACCGCGTGTTCAAAATTGAATATACAGTTGAAGTTTAATCCGCATTGACGGGGTTCCAACTGATTGCTCCTGCGTCCCCTTTGTCAAGAGCGTCGAGCTTCGCCACGTCTTCCGACGACAACTCGAAGTCGTAAACGTCGGCGTTCGACTTTATACGCTCAGCATGCGCCGATTTGGGTAGCGGAGAGAATCTACATCATGGTGAGAACTGAAAGTCAATGCCCAGTGGATCAAGTACGGACCCTTTCTGCAATGACCATCGAATCAAGACTTGAGCTGGATCTTTCTTGTACTGTCGGAGGGTCAGAAACGATCAACGAACGCGATTACAATGCTTCACCTTTGACGCCAGTTCGTGGAAGACTGGTTGATCAAATTGTCCGCGAATAATCGGGCAATATGCTTCGACGAGGATTCCATTGGCTTTACAGTATTCAACAATCGGCTTCTGTTGGCAAAGAGGGTGCAGCTATTGTGTCCCTCAGTATAAGAAGCAAGTAGACATATAAGCAGAAAGATCCTACTCACCTCGATTTGATTTACAGAAGGGAGCTCCAGTCCTTCGGCTTTGATTTCGTCGATGTGCTTGCCCGAGCTTCGATACAAAGTTAGTGGATGATATGCGGCCTGTTGCTCAGGCTCACTAGTTTGACACTCCAATAGAACGAATCTTTCCGGCTTTCTTAGCGTCGACGAGAGCTTTCCATGTATCCAGACGCTTCGCCTTCCCTGACAACGGATCGTGTATGAGATAGAGGTCAATATAATCTATGGGGTCGTAATACTAGGTCAGAAATCATCTGCGATAGATAAGATCTGAAGGTTACTTGTGCCAAATTTCGCGAGTGAGGTATCCACGAGCTTGGCAGTAGTGTCATAACCGTGGTATCGACTGCTGATTTTTGTGGCTGGGGTGATCACATTTAATCAGAATTGACCCATATCAAGACAAGATGACGAACTGACTCAAGAAGACCTCCTCCCGCTTGAGCTTACTCTGCTTCAAGGCCTCACCGACTTGATCCTCGTTGCGATACATAACAGCAGAGTCTATGTGTCTGAAAGCCGAAGGCAGGTTTGAGACGTCGGCGCACGCATGGAATTGAAGATGTTGACCTATATCCAGCATTCAAAGCCGCCAATGATGCAGGCAAGCATTCTTCAATATTCTGATACACGCCCAGTCCCAACAGTGGGATATCGAAACCTGTACGATACGAATGAGCGCAGTCGTTATTTGCGAACGCTGACGATTTCAGCACCTGAGCTTAGTCGTACAACGCTTTGGAGAGTCAATTTGCCAGCCATCTTATCGTACAGCAGTGATGGGAGATGAGAGAGATGATGCGCGCGGCTTCCGAGATCCTCCGCTGCTCGGCATCGTCGATCTTCTTGCTAAGCGAGACTTTACGTCATCAGGTTTTCAGGGTCAAAATGAGTCGAATTTTATTCATCGCTAGCTCTCCTGACAACTCGAGGAAGAGTGAACGAAGTGATAAAAGATACAAGGACTATACATATCATAACTAGATAAACAAAGTTTCCCTCAAGGAGGTTCTTCTCAATGGAGACTGCAAACAAAGCTCCAGCCAGCGACAGCGCTATGGAGCGAGCAATCCCATCCAACGTCTGCCCAAGGTAAGGCTTCCAACGAGTATCGTCAATTTAAGGGTACCCGCAGGTATACCTG
>KV428127.1:0-77708 GCA_001632355.1 Sistotremastrum suecicum HHB10207 ss-3
CCAATACCTGTACCTGTGAACTTTTTGCCAGATGGTGTACCTGGACCTGTAAACAATGCAAAAGGCAGGTACCTACCCAGGTACATCCATGGGTACCTTTTTTTTGGTGATATTCGTGTTCATCCTTAAGAGAAATAAGGAACCAAACCCTTTACCCGCCATGAGGTGATTATTTCATTAATATCATCAGAGACACACGCAAGCAATGCGGCAGATGGTCCATAGCCTACGAGAATATATGAGTGAGATGGATCACTTTCACGCAGTTGAATACCCTCATTATTAATACATCTCATAACCCTCTCAAACGTACCAATGCCATCCGGAACTCCCAAGCATAATGGAAAGGGAGACAAAAGAGGTAAATCTGTCTAGTTCCGTCAATGACATATCCCGCCCACTCACTGTATAATCTCGCAGACCACGACATTTTTGTCTCCCAAATTGGCGGGAGGTTTATTCCGAATGGAGCGAGAGATAACAAGAGACGCAGCCCAGGCCGCCATCATTCTCCCAGATCAGATGTTGGCGGAGACATAGAAGTAACCCAACTTGGCGGTCGTTTCATTAAGAACGATAAGCGTCATAGGCACTGATGTGGTGCCTTGAGCTAGTGATAGAGCGTTGGATGGTGTCTTGAGCGTTGCACCCGCCGAGTCTGTCGAGTCGAGGTTGAAGAATGATGACATGGATGAATTTTCTGCATACTTAGAAGAAGATCCGCGAGCTCGTACAATGTTCTTCGCTAGGAGTCAGATTAATCAGACTCGAACGGCGCCAATTCTTCGAATCGAAAGGCAAACTCCTAGTCCGAATCGGTCCATGAAATTTTGACTCGAAGCGAGACTTGGAATCTCTCACTTGAGTAAACGTTCGCAAGAAAAAATCGATTCATTTCCCAGTCAACCCAAGCAGGAACTCGAGCCCGGCCGAGTCGTGGAGGGAAGGAGCAGAGTCTAGACTTCAGATGACTAAGCGCTCCTAATTTGGCTTCTGAAGGATGAGTCGGAAATCGGAACCTCCCTGCTCTCAATGTTGCAACAAAAGCTTGCAAGATACCTCTTCTAGATCGCTGTTCAGCTGCTTTTCTTTGCTTGAGATGACACTATATCTTCACTCCTCTGCCCCTAATTAATCGATGCCTTGACTGCTCGTTCAGTCATGGTCATGCTGACACGTCAACCTCCGGGAGTTTCGGTCAACTTGAATCCAGGAGCCAGAGCGACAGAGTCTGAGTCCCATGTTCAGCCTTGTCAGCGCGCCCTTTCATATTGACTTGCTGTCGGAATGCAGCTCTCGATCTTTAGAGAAACGGTCCCGACCATGACCGCTTCTACTAAGTGGTACCTTTGCGGAATTTTCTTGGCAATGATTCCAGCTTCAGAAATATAATGGGAAGGAGGACGTGGAACGTGATTAACATCTCTGACCTTACCTACATCTTCAACTATGCTGCCACTCCTCGTCTCATGGTTCCATCTTATATGGCTGCTTAACATCCCCCCTCCTTTCTTCATCGGTGCCAGGCCAACCGACACACTATGTGCTCGTTCTCAATTACCATGGGTTCGTAAATTACCGCTCAAATTTGGGCTATCCATAAATGACCAACTTCTCGAAGTCCTTCAATTCTTTGGATCAAAGTCCATGTCAAGTCGCCGCAAACCTAGGCGCAATTTGCGAACCATCGGGCAGTCAGTGTAGCCCACCGTATTCACGAACATCATCTCATCCAAAGGTCAGCTTATCAAGTACCTGCCCTGCCTCCCGGTCAGGAATATCATCCGGGGGACAACACTACTTGCGAGTGCAATACCGTATTTTATTCTGTCATATGTAAGATCACCTTTCTTCGAGCGTATCTGCTTACTGAATCTATGTGAAGCTGCATGTGCCGCATGTCAAGGAGAGCCTCCGGGATCTTGGAGTGTTTTCGTCGCTTCATGTCCGTTCGTGAATATCGGCGTGTGAGAGTTCCTATTCCTTCATCGAAATTAATTTTTGGCCAATGTACTTCTTTTCTAGATTTCCGAAGAATATTCCATCGGGGACTCTCATTCCTCATTGGGCATACGAGAACATCACAGTGAGATTCACGCACGGGCTACGTTCCTTTATTCGGAACCGCTGACGTCATTCACAGAATCTATCAACGGAAACATTCGATATTTCCCTCGCTCAGTCTCTTGGAGGTAGGTTTTTGATAATAATCACTCTAAAATCTCTTGCTTACGTTTTCCCTGAAAGACACGCCAGAATTTGGTTCCTCCGGCACCGTTACTCCCCCAACCTCCTCTTCGACAAAATCTTCATCGTCATCAACTGTTGTCTCGACTCCAAATATCACTCCCACGACATCTCCCATTATCCCCCAGACCGTTCCGGCTCCGAGCACTACGCCGACACCACCACCGACGCCCATCTCAACACATACGACAAATGTCGGCGCCATCGCTGGCGGAACTATTGCAGGAGTCGTAGCAGTTCTTTTTATCGCAATACTCGTATTTCTTCGATTGAGGACGCTGCGAAACGTCGCCCCTCCTGCGGCAGCGAACGAACACGTAAACGAATATGGGTCGGAAGTCAAAGACCCAAGTATGCAACCCTCTCCCAGTGTGAGTCTTCGCAGCGCATATCCGCTCACAGCTATTCGACAGACAGTGCTGCAGGCTCCGTCATCTCCTTCGATCTTCCCTCAATCGGCGCAGCTTCAGGACAATCCCGCGCACAATGGTAGCCATTACGGCTATCCGGTCAGCCAAATAACTCCCGTCAGTAATAGCGGATATATCGGTGCTGGAGAGGTGTAATTTGAACGGCGAGATCATCAGTTTCTATGCATGAGAATAATGTTTCAAACTGCATGGGACGAGACTCAAGTTACCGTCAGATGTTTGCGGAAATTCGGATAACCAAATCTCACCATGCGCCTTGTCTGCATCCCCTGTTTGAGCGCTATCAGTTGACATATCTTCCCACTCCACTGTCATTGAGTCTGGCCTTCCAATCGATTCTTTTACTCAATTATCGCCAGTGAGGTTACTTTGCTAGACGCTAGAGTTTCAGGCACATGCCGAAACTCGGTACCACTACTTTCGAACGGACCCTCAACGGAATCAAAATGTCGACTTTCAGAAGAAGATTCTTGGCAGGAACGCGTGCAAATCGGTGCTCTTTCCTATGCCATACCTTTGCGTGAATGGTCTTGGCATCGGTATCAGCTTCAGGAGTATAATAGGGAGGAAGACTCGGAATGTGATTTGTGTCTTGAGACCTACTTCTCTCGTCTGCCATGTTCTTCCACCGGCTCGCCTTGATCCACCTGGTCTGCCTAGTCGATGTTTTCAGCCCTCTCTTCGTCCGGGCCATCCCGACCGATACTTTATGTGCCCATTCTCAATTGCCATGGGTTCGTATGTTTCCTATGAAGATGTGTTGACATCAATGCAAAGGCGTTCAATTCGTTGAATCAAAGTCCGTGTCAGGTTGCAGCCAATCTGGGTTCACTCTGTGAACCAACAGGCAGTCAGTTTGAGCCCCCGATCTACAATGAATGTTGTCTCACTAGAATATTAGCTTATCAGGTCCCCCCTTTGGACCCTGACGAAGAATATAGTCCCGGGGACAACACTCCTTGCGAATGCAATACCGTATTTTATTCCCTGTTATGTAAGGTCACCTTTATACCGGCTGAATATCTTATTGATACTAAGAATAGCTGCATGCGCTGCTTGTCAGGGTCAGTCTCCTGGAACGTGGGATGTTTTCTCTGAGCTATGTCCGTCCACAAATATCGGAGTGTAAGTTCGTTCTGCCTCTCGTTGAAACGATGTTCTGTCTTCATCCTATTCTCCGCAGTTTTCCTCATAATATCCCATCTGGTACGCTCATTCCTCATTGGGCGTACGAGGACGTAACGGTAAGGTCTCAAGCTGCAATTCGTTATATCGCCAGAGATACTGACGTCATTTCGCAGGATCTACCCGCTGATACATTTGACATATCGCTTGCTCAGTCTCTCGGAGGTATGGTATTCGCAACAATCCCTTCGATTTTCTCTCACCTGTTCCTCGACAGATACCCCAGAATTTCCTCCCACTGGCAGCCCTCCTCCGGCCAGTTCTTCGACAACACACTCGTCTTCAACTTTCGTCTCGACCCCTAGTAATAGCCTAACGTCGACAACGTCTATCGTCGATCCCCAGACCGTGACTCCTTCAACGTCCTCGACCACCAGTACCAGCATAATAACAGGACCGCCGACAACGCCAACGCCCACACCGATACCGACTCACACTTCACACGTCGGTGCCATCGCCGGAGGAACTGTTGCAGGCGTCGTCGTCATTCTTGTTATAGCTCTTCTTATCTTCCTCCGATTACAGAAGATGAAGCACCTCGAGACTGTGAATCGAAACATCACTTCTCCTGCTGTTGGACCCGGCAATGCGGACGCGACGTTCGCAGGATACGCCTCGGATGTCAAAGATCCGAGTATGCAACACTCGCCTTATGTAATTATCTTGATCCTTCTCGAAGACTCTCGACTGACGGTTTGCCAGCCTCCCTCTTCGCCTTCGATTCTCCCCCAATCGGCACAGCTTCGTTATGATAATTCCGGCCACACCGCCCATTCGTACGGCCCTCCAAGCCATCATACCTCTCCCATCAGTAATAGTGGATACTCTGGTGCGGCAGAGCCGTGATTTGATACGATCAATTTCTTGCTTTTCGAGTTAACCTTGCCTTGCATTTTTTGGGATCCATTGGGCTCGCCGTTGCTGCATTTCCAGACCACCTTGTATTTAGCCGTGAGATTCTCTCCCCGATATTATCCTTATCTTGAAAATATGCACGAGTGTCAGATCTTAGATCTTGAGAAATCGAGGGGGTTGCCCGCCAACGTCGTTTGCTTACATAATCCTGATGAGGCTCTCCCGAGTTGCGCCTGACCGCACCCTTCCCTTTCACCACATCGTCTTCAGCTCTTAAAGTTCCTGAAAGTTCACTTTCTTTTTTTTCGTCGATGCGAGTTCCTTCCGATTCGGCCTGTCGCTCTTGAATTCGACACCAGTTTCACAGCTATGGATACTGAATCAGTCACGATGAAATCGAGAACACGGCCTCCTAGTCGGTTCCTGAGACATTTCTAGGCCCTCATGGAGTCATGACATCGCCTTCAAATGACTAGTGCCTGAACCCACTCCACATTAAACCGACACGATATCCTCCTGGCCTGGACTCTAGCGCCTGAAGAGCCAGCCCTGTAGGGCTAGTCCGCTCGGCGCCTAAACTGAGCACACGATGATCGTCAGAACTCAAGGCCAATACCATGTTGATGCCTCGGTAATCAAATGGCTTGATGAACTGACTCAGGCACCCTATTGTCCTCACCTGCTGACAACGAATTCCGGTGTAGCGGTCTAGTCGCAAGCAGGCACCGATCTCCTCGAGCTTCATCGCCTGTCTAATATATTATTGGTACTTCAACCTACCTGCTGCTCCGTCGTGCTGTGCTAGCGACCTGCCAAGAGAATTCCTCAGAATATTTAAAGAGTTTTGTGGACTCCCCGCTTTCAGACACGGTTCAGTCATGTTCTCTTTCGACTCATCCTCGATGCTCGCTGTTGTCTTTCTTCTTGGCTTATCTGGACGAACCCTTGCTCAGACCATTGATACCCTGTGCGACCGTTCGGCATTACCATGGGTCATATTCCTTCTTTTTGTCGAAAGTCTTCAATCTGACGGTCGGCGTTCTCGAAGGCTTTCAACTCCCTGGATCAAAGCCCTTGTTTGGTCGCAGCCGCTCTTCAATCAGATTGTACAGGTGATGGCAGTAAGTCTCTCGTCCAGTCTTTGATCACGTACGTCCTGATTGCCTTGTCAGATTTCGAGATCGACGCCCTAGGTCCTGGTCAAACTTACACCGCCGTGGACAATGACTGCCAGTGCAATACCGTTGTCTATAATCTGTTGTGTAAGACCTTCAATATTCAACATGATCTTGACTGAGTCTACGACGTATAGCCGCTTGCACGCTTTGCCAAGGACTGGCACCCGGATCATGGGTGGATTATTCGAGTGCTTGCACTAACGTAGATCTAAACCGGTAAGTTCACACGGCCTCAATAATGGAGATGTCTCGCATACTTACGATATCGATATTCCACAGGTACATCGAGGGAATCCCAGACGGAACTGCTTTGCCTTATTGGGTGTTCGAGACGGTCACAGTGCGTCATCTCATGCTGTTCACCAGGAAGCAACTCACCGTTTTGCCTAGAATCTACCTAATGAAACTTTCGATCCAAACATTGCGCAGGAACTAGGAGGTGCGTAACGAATTACCTTGATAGCCGCATAGAGATGAACTTAGCTTTTATTTCGTTTCCAGATGAGCCGGAATCGGGACCACAGCAGGGACCCGTAACAGCACCCGCAACGACCTCAGGATTTATCGCGCCAAATTCGACTCCCTTAACGAGCACCAAGGTCTCTACTACCTTCTCGACACCTCAGTCCTCAACGCCTGTTTTCGTCTCCAGTACAGTCACTCACAGTTCATCATCGTCTCACTCCTCTAGTCCAACACCTCTCCCAATCACGAACTCTGGAGCTCTCCCCGGCATGCTGTTGGATGGGAGATATATGACTGCTGTGGTTTTGGTTCTTCTCTCGTTGGTTGTTGGCATGTAACATCGACGCGGTTGTTTTTCTTTTTTTTCCGGTTTTCGGTCTACCCGACTCTACCGTAGCGTCATGCCATGAGATAAAACATGAAACTTTGTGGAAAAATCTTCATAGTAATCCTTGAGTGCTCCTAACCGGTGTGAGACGCAAGTAATGTCGATTTTTGCGCGGGATGCATCACAAGATATTGTGATAAAAAATAGAGGTACCAGAGCTGGTATGATCGGAGTCTGAATGAATACTTGAGCATTCTTTTTCGAACTCCGACATTTACCGAATATCTTACCAACGCCGTTCTGTGAATGGCTCATCGTTCCAATCTTCTCGTGTCCTCCTCTTATCAGTTCATCCACGCTCATTCTTACATGAGACTCTCAGAATGATGGAATTCTGCCCCTGAACAGCTCAGGCGCCAGCTGCGTTCAGGCACGAGGCAGCAGTGATGTGCAGTCAGTGTCACAACCGGATCGTCACGTCGTTAGCGCTTCGTTATAACAGCGTTAAGTCAATGACATGAGAAATGACATGACTTTTCTCATCAAACTCCGCACAGTTAATTGCTAGATATAGTAGTCTTCCGAGCTCATCCGATGACGGGATTAACCGAATCTGCGGCATCTCGGCATGGTTGGTTGTAGCAGCGACGTGTGACGACGTGTGACAAAAAACCAAAAAACACGCTATTGACGTGGCCATTATGTTATAACACACCGCCTATTGACTAAACACTGTTACAACATTACCCGGCACATCACTGCGAGGCAGTGCATTCGGATTTAGTGGGCTCAAAAGCCGGGTACTGCAACCGCAGGCCTGCAATGTAATGTCACGGCGGCAACCAGCTGAACGCTGAGCGACGACTCAAGACGAACGCCTCGTCTATATCGAACTACGTACGGATCACGAATACTGGGCTATGAATGGGCGTCAGCCGCCTGGCTTGCAGGAGAACGCGGATAAGGATGAGATGATGCGTGGCTACGGAATGCAGGGTGGAAGTACGAGTAGATTAACCCTGGTGCGTTTCTCGCATATTTTTCTTGCATTTGAAGTCTGATGGACTCATGGAAGCATCAAGAACACGCAGGGCCGTCACCTATGTTCCAAAGGTTACAACATGGCGAAGAGTACACCATCAGCTTCGAAGGAACGAGTCAATATGCACACGGCGGTTTATCTTCGTGCGGTATCGCAGCTTTGAATGCTGTTCGTGTCATACTGTGTGCTGAAGCCGATACCACTGGCTCGGAATGGCTGAAAGAATTGAACAGTCCCGATGTATCCGAGGTATGTCGCATTTGGTTGTTCATGAACGCGAACTAAGTGGTACGGAAGCATATTATGGGTATCACTGCGTACTGGTCGGATGCCGCTCATTTGGATGTCAATGACATTCGTTCATTGCCAATGTTCGAGAGCTCGCTGGAACATAAATACACAGAGGGTGGCATGGTTTCCGCAGAGAAATTCGTCGAATTGCTCAGGTATGTTCGTAGCTCTTTACAATGCTGCAGCTTGTTGAAGAGGTCATTGCAGACGGCTTCGAAAATTCGCTGGAACCGCAGGACCCGATCTGTGGTCAAGTGCCGTTGTCCTCACTCGTCCCCCCGAGATCATCTCGATCATCTTTGTCCCTCTCATCGATCCAAAACTACCCGGTGTTTTCATCGTCTTCGACTCCCACCCACGTCCCGCTAAGGGAACAACCGGTGCCTCAATGATAATCTTTCCCTCCGCCAATACTGCCGCCTCCTATCTATCCGAACTCTTCTACATGGATCCCGAAATTCTTTCTTCCATCAACCCTTATGAAGCTGCCCAACTATCTCAGTACGGAGCCGAATTCTTCGTCGTCAACCCGAACTGGTCCCATCAGGGTGACGACCATGCTCTTTATGTCGCCAACTTTCAGCTGCTTCAGATGCGGAACGACATAGCTTCCGAACGGCAGAAATCGGCTTCTCAATCTCGAGAAATATCTGCCTTGAAAGATACACTCGGACGTACCGAAGAGAGGGCTTCAAGCCTGGAAGCGGAGCTGGCCGCTGCGAAGGCGACTACGCAAGAATATCAAAATCAGCTCACAGAGCTGCAGCAGCAGGCGGAAGGATATGTCGCTTCGATCAGGACAGAACGGGAGCAACAGCAGATGGCTTGGAACGAGCAGAAGACAGCGCTCGAGATTACTCAGCGAAACCTAGCCGCCGACGTTACGCGTCTCACTCGAGAAATTGAAGAGCAACGTTCATCTCATGAAGCAGCCATTCATGATATCGTCGCTCAGCGCGATACAGCGAATGGCTCTTCCGACAATATGGTCGTCGATCCTCCGCCACACGATTTTTCGCGGGACGCACATCACGATCACCTCGTCGAAATGAATGCCGGTATGCAGTCCGAGATACAGCATCTCGGACAAGAGCTTCATAAGCTGCGCGATCTACTCGAATCGAAGGACAGAGCGATCGTAGGGATCACCGAGAGAGCGGACACTTTGGAGCAGCAGCTTCGTAAATCCAACGCTGAATTGAACTCGATGAGACAGACGCAGACGGATCGTCCGCGGACTGAAGATTCGACTGCATCTCGATCGATACCTACGCAAAGGAGGCCTATCCCTGCCTTTTCAGGCTCCTCGAATACATCTCATCCTCCATCGTCGATGACTAATAACGCCATATCGGGTTCTTCGTCCCAGCTCGGACGTTCTCATTCCATTAAAACTCAACATCGTGCATCTGTGACTCCCGCCGAACCTGAGACGAATGGGTCGGAAGATCTCCATCTACGACTTGTGGAGTTGGAAACTGAACTCCGTTCGATCAAAGCAGAGAAAGAGGTAGTCGCATCGGAAGCTCAAACAGAGAAAGAAGCTTACGAGAAGCTGATCGCGGATCTGGGCCAAAAGACTCGACGACTCGAGTCTCAAGTATCGCACTCGACGAAAGCGGAAGAGGCAGCACGAGAAGCGGAACGATTGCGCAGAGAATTAGCAGATGCGGAACAGAAAGCCCAACAATTCGCCAGCGAAAGAGATGGTCTCGATTACCAGCTCTTGACGTTGACGGAAACCCACGCCAGCGAAATGAAGACGGTGATCGCTGCGCACGGTCGACGCGTGAAGGAGCTGATAATGGAGCTGAAGCAGACTCGCGAAGAGAACATGAGGCTCAAGATGCTCCAACAATCATCACAAGGCACAGCGCCGATTGAGAACGTGGATACGCAAATTCCGTTCTGGGACCCTAACGATATTACTATCTCCTCCGAGCCGTCTGAGCCCTCACATTCGACGATCACGAAGGTTATGGACAGCGGGCTCCGAGCACAATCCCCTGCGTCAATGACTACCGACCAATATTTCGATGCGCCCGAAAATACTGTCCACGAAAATCCCGTGGAGGATCCCGAGGAAGAAGCTGGACCCGCACCTTCGAGAGCTTTTACTCGTATTCGAGAAGCGTGAGTGATGTTATTCTCGCAAAGGAAATGGCTGAAGTTATCGATAGACTTGGAAAGCTGAATGTGGCATCGAAGCAACGTTCTGATCCTCAAACGCGTCCTCGTCGGAGCGCGTCGGCCGAAAGTCCGACTAACCAAGATGATTGGAAGCAAATCACTGTACCCCATCCTTCATCTGGATATCGTCTAGCCCAGTTCCCTCCATTAATCCCAACGCTACCCCCATCGTCTGATAACTTGAACGCTGTCATTGACCGAGAGACATCAACCTCGACCCATTCGCGGCGACTGCAGAAGCCTCCGCCTGTCCCTCCCAAGGGTAAAGGGAAGCAAGTTGACATCGGCGAAAACCAGAAAGGAGTTTCTCCCGTGGTCTCTCCCGTGGAAGCCAGAGCCGATGGAGATCCAATGGGAAATCCGTTCGAAACGCCAGGAATGCCGGGAGATATCGGCCTCGTCGATGAAGAACTTCGATCACCGAGTGGAGCAGCAGACAACGAAGAAGAGGCGTCTCTAGCTTTAGTCCGTCAGCTACAAGAAGAGGAAGATCAAGAAGAACAATCGCGGAATCTGGCCCTACGAATGCAAGACGAAATAGACCGCGAAGCCAATCAACAGGAAAACTTTCTCATCCTGGAACCTGGACAACGCCTGAATCACGGTAAACCAAGGAGAGGAAGAGGCTCCCATGGCTCTCAATATACAGGGGTCTGGAGGACTCCTACGACCGATGCTGAGACTGCTAGGCGAATTCAAGTATTTGACGCAGAGCGTGAGAATCTTGTTCGCCGAGATACCCGGAATCCTTCGTCTGTTTCCGTACATATAATCGCCGCTACTAAACCAGCTCCTTGAACCGAAGTTGCATGTAATCACTCCATTCTTCAGCGCTTCAGCATATGGGTTTTAGGGAAGAAGTCTCGCGAGATCATAATCATTGTAATGTACAGTACATCAGAACATCCGGGTATTACCTAAAATCACATGTAGCCTAATCTTGCAATTACCGATTGAGAGAACGCGCTCTATTTCGACCTCTCTTCGACGAACTTTTCCGACAAAGCCCAGAGATCCGCTGCCAATTGCGAATCCTGAGCTGGGGCACTTGGTGTATCCTTCTTGCCGTACGGAACGAAGTACTCCCCGCTTGGAAACGAGCCGATGTCAGTGTCAGCTGATAAAAATACAAAAAAAGCACATACCGCCAATTATTAGTCTTTAGATCAGGACTGGTCGCAGTATAGAGTGTGGTAAGAGCACCGTCATAGGGTGTGATGAGGAACCACGAGGTTAATTTCGCGAGCGGTTTGGCCCAGGGGTAAGTTTGCATCGGCCCGCGTACGAGTTCTGGTGTAAAGATTAGGCTGTTTCATCACCTTCTAAGGGTAAATGGAACGAACCTGTGTTGACGACGCCGGGGTGCACCGCTGAACAGTAAATATTCTCATTCTCAAGTCTCTTGGAGAGCTCCTTTGAGAAGAGAATATTCGCAAGCTTTGACTGTCCATCACATTAGTCTCGCATTAAATTCGAAAGAGGAGAAAATATTCTGACTTGACCGTATCGTGTCCAGGTTGATCCAAAATCACGATTTACGTCTTCCAGAGATTTGAAACTGATCTTTGAGGGTGCCATCTGATGCCCTGTATTGAGGTTTCATAATCGGATTGGCGCGGAAAGAAGAATAAGGGCGTACCTCGAGAAGTTAATTGAACGATTCGTACTGATGAGTTGGGTTCCTGTGTTATGATGATTTCAGACCAAAGACGAAAAACACGAATACGTGAACTAACCTTGGAGGTTTCGATGAGCGTGGGAAGGAGGGGGACGGTGAAAGCGAAGTGCCCAAAGTGATTGGACTGGAACTGTATTTCAGTCCCTTCCTGCGAACATTCGTGAGAACGTAGTCGTATTCGACATCCCTGGATGACAAACCGCCGTGAGTTCATATGGTACTGCCATAATTCCGGCGTTATTGACTGCGTTTCCGTTAAGCTTTAAGGACGTCGCAGGGAGGTTAACGAACGACTCACTGAGGATATCGAGTCTCTTCTCTTTCTCGAGGAAGGTTTTCGCAGCATTTTGACAAGACTTGATGCTGACTAGGTCAAGGGGAAGCCATTCAATTCCGGGTTTGCCTTCGCTCTTGATTTCCGGATTTTCTGTGTTAATCTTCTCGATGGCTGCGAGTGCACGACTTTCTGTTCGCGATGCCATGTAGACTTTGGCATTTCGCAACGCCAGATAACGACAAGTCTGGCATAGATATGATGAGCTGAAATACCAGAAGTGAGGACCCAACACATACCTCCAGTCCTATACCAGTATTGCCCCCAGTCACAATCGCAACCTACAAGCCGGTCTTCAGTTCAAGGACGCGGATAGCAAAAGCTTTAATCGTCGACCTTTCCGGTGCAGTCAGGCATATCTTTCTTGATATCCCAGTGCGGCATGGTTCAGTCAAATATTACCCCAAATTCACTATCCAGTTCTGTGCAGTCGACGATGAGAGAACAGACGAGCGAGTCGTGAGAGGCTTGCGTGGAATTGTTGCCGCCGGCCGGCACCGGCACGGCAGCCGGAGAATGAGTGTAGCCGAGATGCCTCCATCTCCTTCAGACTCTCCATGATTCTCTCTTGAAAGTTTTTGATTGATGCACGAGCTAACGATATACGAACCAATTGTTTATCAGAACCTCTGTACTGAACGTGCTGTAGCAGCGCCCCAAGTCTATACCGTGGAGGAATAAATCCTTCCAACGTCGATAGACGAGAGAGCTCAACTGAGATAAGCATGGTATCGCACAGAAGTTCTGGTCTTCCCCGTCCTCTCGCGTCTTGTATTCTGAAACACTACCTTTGACCCGTAAGTGTGGTCATGGTACTCATCAGGATTTATTGATTTTGAAGTCAGTCCGAGACCGTTTTCTCCGACGCTGTGGAATTCGATTTTTGGAATCTTTTTCCGGAATTCTCTGAACAGCGTGCAGTGCGACCTCAAGGTTCTCAACCTCCTAAGCAGTCGGGAGATGACAATTTCATAAATGTACGCACAAGCTAAACTTTCGACTCCGCTTCTCTCACCAACAAATTTATGACGAAAATGCATGAACTACTCTGCCTGCAACTCATCGAATGCCTATGCAATCTTGTCAGGCGGAGGATAAGATGCTCAGCAGGGTTATAACAGCACTGGCCTGAATGACAGGCTTCAACCCTCGCTTCAACCGATAAAGATGCTGAGCCCAGATTACCCTGTCGTTTCGGATTCCTTGGCGCAGGATGCGCTCGTTCCCCCGCCGAGGTTTCAATTATATGCTTCGGGCGGTTCAGATGAGCAAACTGTGAGCTTGAGATCTTTAATTAAGGGCATGGAATTGACGACATGCAGAATCGATCAGACCGGGGTTATCACCAAGACAGCCACACTTTTGTAGCTCCCAGCGCTCCTGAGACTCCTGCCCCTTATCAATCCTGTCGACTTGCTGGTGAAAGGAAGTCTCGTTCATGGCGCACTGATGCCTGCAAAAGACTCGTACAACTCGTTAGGACGATTCAACACTACGATCCCGGCAAAATATTACTCGTGACTTAAAGCAATGACCGAATTACTGGGATGGCCGGTGCGACAGAGATCGCGCTTTCTGTTTTGACGTGCCTTGAACTTTTGCATTAGGACTCGAGGGATACTGACTATATATTCCCTTGCATTTTAGGTACTGGTACCATGCCGAGAAAAACAAAAAAGCCATTGCTGTGCTCCACGAAGGAAATCCTTTCAAATCCAGAGACGGCCTGAAGCCCATCCCTTCACAACGCTTGCTCACCAACGCTTGGTGTTGGTATGATATTTTTTCATCTTTTTAAGCACGCTCGAGGGCCTGCCGCCGTGCCACCCTTCAAACCAATTTCCGCTGTATACAGCATTGGCCTCGACACCCAAACAACTCGATGATACCTCAGACCTTAATGTAGATGAAAACGTGTTCATTAGTGATCCTCCTATACCATGCTGGGCATAACAAGTTCCGCAAGTGCTTCATCAAGTTTCTCAAAGACTGGCGGTCAAGATACCCTTCAATCGGGATTTCGCCCGAGTTGCCCGAGCGCTCCTGCGCTCTTACGTCATGAGCCAATTCACCAGCTTCACGTGAAGATGACATCACCCATGCCGATCGATTTCTCGGTTTGGTTCTCCGCGTTCCGACGCATACCCGGATTTGATCCCGTTGTTTGAAGGCGGGATCTAATCTGCCTTCTTCTCTTACACCATGATCGCGTCGAAATACGTATTGAAAAATACCTCACATTCAATCCCGAAGTCACGCATCCATCGACATATTCATCCGCCGCAACTCGGTTAATTGCTCGTCTCCATTTCGGGTGGTTCAAACGATTTACCGCTTCGATCACCTACTCAAAACGTCAGATAAATCTTGTTACTAGCTCGGCTTCCTTATTTCTACATTGAGCTATTTTTTGATCTCGTCCAAGGTTTCCACAAATACGACTCGAGATAGCAGAGAAGTTGGATAGCTGAACGAATGCTGATCAGGAGGTACGTCCCCACCTGTCTCTAAAATTATCTCTCGAGCTAACTAAAGTCAAAAAAGAGAGAGGTCGAGTATATAACCCGGGAATCTTTGGGTGGAATGTCATCACCTCGCTCGATCGCATTCTATCGCTTGTAGCATGAGGTCCTCATTGCTTATCCTCGCAACCATCGCTGCCCGAGCGGCTGCTCATTGTACCTAGCCCTTTTCGCCGCATCGCGTGCTCTGCTGATCAAATATAATGTAGATACTTTCCCTTCGCTCATCATCGGGGGACAGGTGACCACCGCATGGGAATACGTTCGCCTGACGAACAACTTCGACTCTCAAGCTCCGGTGAGATACTAACAGAATCATGCATCATGAGGATGTTATCTGATAAACCTTCTTAGGTTACGAACGTCAATAGTTCCGATATCAGATGCTATGATTCTGCAGAACCCGGAACCGCATCCACAGTGACTGTCAATGCTGGTGACACTATCGGAATTGAATCCGATGGAACCATCTATCACCCGGGTGTAAGCAGATTTCAATTACCGATTAATTCAGTGGCCTAAACGTGAGTAGGTCGTCAATGTTTACATGGCGAAGGCACCCTCTTCCGTCTCAGGATGGGCAGGAGACGGATCGGTTTGGTTCAAAGTCTATCAAATCACCGCCGTCACGAATGGAGGAACATCCATCACATTCCCAGCAGAGGGTAATTTTTTATCACTTTGATTCATACATCACGTTTGAATTGACTCCGCACAGGATTACCGGGCGTCAGCTTCCCTCTTCCCAAAGCTCTTCCGACTGGCCAATATCTCGTTCGGATGGAAGCAATCGCATTGCATGTGGCTTCTACCTATGGCGGTGCTCAGTTCTATATTTCCTGCGGTCAAATCAATGTCGAGAACGGAGGAAGCGGAACGCCTGGTCCTACCGTTGCGTTCCCTGGTGCTTATACTGGATATGTGAGCTTCTTTTTCCGTGCCCCGATCAACGTTAGATGAACTTTGACAGGAACCCGGTATTCTGATCAACATTAACTACCCCATCCCCAAGACGTACACTCAACCGGGTCCCGTAAGTGCTCCTCTCCCTCGCATATTCCTCGACTCAGCGCCTTCTTTACAACAGGCGGTCTGGACCGGTTAGACAAACCTCGCATTGTGATCATTGATGTTCGCTTATAGGATCAGGTTGACTGAATAATATTCGGTCATTCGATCATGTACCGACGAGCCTTCGAAAGCATTGTACTTGAACTGTTATAAGAATCATATTCAATCCCGTGCTTATTTTTGGGTTTGCCCCTTGTTTCCTCCGGTGTTAATGGCGTGCTCCAACCGCCCGGCGAAGCTCTGCTTCTCAGTGGGGCGAATCGTCTTCGTTAAATCCGAAGATCGTACAAAGTGGCTCATCTTTCCGTTTTCCGGACCATGTGCTCTGGAGGCGATCATCAGTGACTCCTTATATGGAGCCATTATAGTTTGGCAACCTGAAGTCCGGAAATCGTGAACAGAGGATGGGAGAATTTATCCGTAGTAACAACTTTCACGATTGTCTCTTGAGGTTCGAACGCGGGTGACTGGCCTTTGGAAAAATCATATGCTTGTCCAAAGAAGAAATCGAAATTATGGAATGTCTTTGACGGATTTGGAATCCTCTTTTTTGAGAGGAAAACCTCGCCGAATGAGTTCATGTCCGCTATAACCGATGAAAGCTCGGAAGACAAGCCGACAGCACTCCGGACAGAAGATGTCACATTGCGTCACAGCTACCACCACGCGCTTTCGAACTCCGCTTTGACATCACCCAAGCGCCAGCCATCGAGCAAACCAGGCGATCAGCTTGCCTCATGCGCTCCTCATGATCACCAATGAGTGGCAATAGACTTTCGGAACTGGGGTTACGCTTTCGGGCTTCTCTACTACAAATTCGTCGACTTGTCGGCCTGTAGTCAATGCAGGCGCGACTTCTGAAATACGAAATCGTCGAAATGGAAGCATTGTCGTGCCCGATTTCCTTTTGTCATCAAGCAAGCAAGGCGTAAGATTTCGCCTTTTCCACTTGACTTGTCGTGAGCTCCTGACTTGACTTCCCGAAATAGAGCCATTTTCGCAGACGTCAGGAGTAATGGCTCAGCCTCCGAAAAATTCAGTATATAAGCAATCGTTCCTCGCAGCTTGTTCTCCATCATCGGTCGTCCCAGCTTGGTGATTGTTGAAGATGAAAACCTCCTTCATTTCCTTGGTTGCTCTCGTGGCTCAGGCCTCCGCCCACTGTACGTCTTTTCTTCCACCCGAGTCGAAGATTGGCTGAATGCGATCCAGACACTTTCCCTTCTCTGATCATCAAGGGAGGAGTTACTACTGCATGGGAGTATGTCAGAGAGACCAACAACTTCAACACCCAAGCTCCCGTATGTTCTTTTGAAATTTTCGGCCGAGCTGCATCCTGACTCCTTTTCAAGGTCACCGATGTGACGTCAGCTGATTTCAGATGCTACGACTCTGCTACCTCTGGAACGGCACAGACTGTCACTGTCAACGCTGGTGATACCATTGGCGTTCAATCCGATGGTACCATCTACCACCCAGGTGTAAGGCAACACATCTTGCCTCCACGACCGAGATTCTGACTCCTGCATTCAGGTTGTCAACGTATACCTCGCCAAGGCCCCCTCAAGCGTATCTGGATGGGCTGGCGATGGTGCAGTCTGGTTCAAAGTCTACCAGATCTCTGCCGTCACCAACGGAGGAACCTCGATCTCATGGCCTGCCCAAAGTACGTCGATCTCACGGACTTATCATTGCAAATGGCTGACTCGTATACAGACTTGGCCGGTGTCTCCTTCCCCCTCCCCAAGTCCCTGCCCACCGGACAATACCTCGTCCGCCTCGAGGCTATCGCGCTGCACGTCGCGTCCACCTACGGCGGTGCCCAATTCTATCTGTCATGCGGACAGATCAACGTTCAGAACGGCGGAAGTGGCAAGCCTGGCCCTCTTGTTGCTATTCCCGGCGTTTACACTGGATACGTAAGCCCCTTTGTCGTCTACAGTCTTCGCCAAACCCTAAGCATCATTTCAGGAACCCGGTATCTTGATCAACATCAACTACCCCATCCCCAAGAACTACACCCAGCCCGGACCCGTACGTCGTTCCATTGATCCACGCTCTCAGTATCTAAATCTGATCCCACCAGGCTGTCTGGACCGGCTAAATGACCTCACTCCCGGAAGCGAATATTATTATTTACTTGGCTCGATAATCATAGTCGTTTCCAAAAGAATCTGTAATACAACGTCCTATCCATGTATATTTGGCATGTCGCTGGTGCTTGAGCTCCATGCGGTCCTTTGCTCGTCAAATCCAAATTTTATAGCCACGTGGATCGGAGGCGCTTATCTGCGACTGTAAATCTGACCATGACGACTGAGAGCTCGACTGAGCCGTCGAACAGGATGCATGTGCTCTGGTCTCCGACAACACTCAAGCACGATCCACCCTACGAATTCCTTAACGGAGAGAGAATACAATATCTCGAATCGCCGAAACGAGTCAACCTGATTCTCGCAGAGATACTCAAGCACCCCGCGCGATACAAAGTCACAGAGATACCAGGTGTTGAGGTTGAAGATGAGGCTACGACTCTCGATGCACTAAAGCAGACTATTCTACGTGTACACTCCGAAGACTTCTATGACTATGTTCGCACTGCTTTCCATCGATGGACCGAGGCTGACGGAGAACGACCTCCGGTACGATGCTATCTTCTGGGTCGACAAGGAGTAAAGCAATTATCAGTGTGCGCTGCTCAGAATGGTGTTATTCCAGAGACATTCCCACATCCTTCACTCTTATCTTATGGGAAAACCGACTGGAAGAAATCGCCCATCGCGAACGCAGGTGAGGATATTTCATTGTCAAATCACCCTTACACTTATCATTCTGATCTAACGCGACTTTCGATCCAGGTGCTTACTGCTTTGATCTCAGCTGTGCAATCACCGAAGGTGCGGTAATGCTGTCATAAAAGAGTCAAGCAATCGGCCTTATAGCTCATTAGAAACATACGCGGCTGTGTTAGCGGCGGTCAAGATTTCTCTCTCAGCCGTCGACTCTATTCTATCACCCGAGAATCCTGCTGGTGTATTTACGCTAGCGTAGGCTTCAACCCTTACCGAAATAGTCAGGGCTCTTGAGCTCCTCTTAGACGTCCTCCGGGTCATCACGCGGGCATAGACGTCTGCGGCGGATATTGCTTCTTCAACAACGTTGCTATTGCCGTACGGTACTTGCAAAAGAAATCTGAAGTCGAGAAGCCGCTCTCGTGCAAGGTCGCTATCCTCGACATCGACTATCACCATGGCAACGGAAGTATGCTCGAGCATTTGGATCTTCGGCTTCCTCACTGACGGTCTCGCTCCAGCACAACAGATATTTTACGAAGACCCGTCTGTCCTATACGTGTCTATACACGCGGAGAATGATTATCCATGTGGGTCTTCGTCTGCATTGAATCCATTTGCGATTCGAGTTCCCCGGCAGATTTCACTGGGTCTTCGGAAGAAACGGGAAAAGGCGCTGGAGAAGGATTCAACATCAACTATCCCCTTCCCCATTATAGTGGGGAAGTCCCGTATTTGAATGCTCTTCAGTCCGGAATCTCGAGGATCAAGGACTATGACCCGGGATATATTTTCGTCAGGCAACGAATTTTGCTCTTCTTCTGGCCCATAGTTCTGACTACTATCTCGAGCAGCCTAGGAGTTGATACATATGTCGATGATCCGATATGCAAGTTCGAGCTTACGACGAGTACGTATCATAAGATAGGCCGTTTAATTCGAAGCGTAGGAAGGAAAACAATTTTCGCCATGGAAGGGTATGTGTATCAAACCGAATTTAAGAGGTAGCTAACCTGGCGTCTTGCAACATGTTAGGGGGTATAACATGGAGAATATTGGTCAGAATGTTGTAGGTGTCTTGGATGGATTTCTCGAAGGATGAAGGCTGCGAATATTTTATATCTGTGTCAGATCTCGGGAATCCTTCCCGTCAGGGATAGGGCAAAACAGTACAAACAGTACATAATGTTCTAGCACTACGAAGAAAACAAAGAAGTTTGATAGATAGAGAATTTGCAAATTATGAGTTCTGCTCCCACAACGGTCAGTTTTACATAGAATCCTTCGTCTCCATCCCATGCGTCAACACAGTCTCTCTGACTGTGCCTGGTAGGTGTGGACGGACCTGAGCTTCTTCTCTTCGCCGACGCCGTCGAGACTTCACGCAATAACAAGTTAGTAATCCGACTGCCAAAAGAAGCGCCACGCCTCCTCCAGCTGCGCCTCCTGCGATAGCCCCAACGTTACTATGATGATGTTTTGTAGGAGAAGGAGAAGTCGTCGGTGTACTGAGACGTGGGTTCACGGATTCTGGTCGATCTAGAGACGTGTGGAAGATAAGTAAGACGAAGAAGTAGTCCGATTGAAGGAGATTCGCGGACCTCCAACGCCTTCGGCGGTTGTTGGGCTGAAAGAACCTCCCTACTACAGTTTCAGTGGACGCCCCCAAGTATGATGCCAAGTCACGCACTGCTACATTCTGGAAAGCCCATTGTGGAACAGCGGTTCCATATGGAATATCTTCTGGAAACCTAGATCACATAGAGAATACGTCGGTTATCCGAATTATCTTCGACTTGATGGGGAGGAACTTACACGCTCATAGAGGTACTGCCGAGGGAACAATTGAAGGAATATTCTTGCCAAGTGGAGACGAGCCGCCCGGATCCTTGACACAACGCGCACGCAGCTGATTCCTTGTTTTCAATGGCGTCCATGGATAAAGGCGTGGAAAAGGCGTACATATTAAACAATAGAAAACCGTGCTACACTGGCAACGAGACGCTCCATACTTTTGAACGGTATATGATTGCCCAGGCCCGATAGGTTCGAGTTTGAACGCTATTCGTTAGATTATTAGATCGAAATATGATAGATTTTCAGATGCTTACGTGCAATCCCTGGACAGGCTTGAGCAAGGTCAGCCGTCACTTGGCATGGGGTTTGCTGCAAGGAATTCCAAGACTTGCGACTTCGTCAGATCAGACAATCAAGGCGAGTCGGACAAAATCGGACCCAAGTATAGTCAAAGTCAAAACACTCCGGAGGCGACGCGCCGAGGACGCTAGAAATTTGCGCAAAGTGATTGACAGTGAGGAGAGTAGCGACTAGGCACGAGAAATGAAGAGGCTGCATCTTCACCGTAGACAACGACAGTGGGAGGAGTGAGGGCTACCGTCCCACGGGCATCTGCTGGCGCTGAGGACTCGTCCAAAGTCCATGACTCGTGAATTAATGTCATTTGTACATTCTCGAAAATCTGGTATCGAGGACTAATGACTCAATTGAGGAAGAAGGACATGTGCCTGTTCACTCATTGCATCAAGGGGCTACGCCCCTGTTGAGGGGTAGCTAATCATAGAACGATGGTGCCGAAGATGAAAGCACTACAGAAATGGAAAGTGCCTGATATCGATAGCAGTATCTGATCATCAGTACAGACTGCCATCCAGAAATGAGCTCATGCGCACCAGAAGAGACTGACTGTATTCGTCGAACACGGGCAATTCGAGCCTGTTTTTTTTCTCGAGCTGGAAGCTCTTTCTTCAAGACCTGAGGCCTGAGGCGATTCATATGGAGTTGTCGCAATATGTCGAGCATCAGGGGAGACCCCTGTCGACGGCCGACTGTAAGCTGCAGAAATGCCGAGATGCCGATGATGTTTCGGCCGAACATATCTTCATATGTCCGAATATATCAAACTCAGATTCCATATTTGGGAATTCAATTTTACTCCGCCCTCTTTGTTGTGACTGCGATAACATCCACAAAAACCTTGGACAAAGGAAATCCGAGAAGCAGAAGTGCGATAGCTTTCCTGTTGAAGACAGGTCAGGAAAGATTTTACGGCTGCTTCTCCCATTGATGATGTGACTAATGTGACCAGGGTTTCTCTCTATGACGACCACCTGCTTTCTTGAACGGAACCTATTCCAAAAAATCAGATCTCTGGCGGGCGATCTCGTTGGAGACTACAGGCTTACGCAAAGAGCCGCCGCCCACGGGCTTCCCTGAGCGGGCGCGCAAAAGAGAGGAACACGAGGCTGCGAGTCGGTGCATTTTCATTTCGTTATCTCCACAACGCCGCTTAAGAATTTCCTCCTGTCCTCAATCAGTGTACGCTGTAACATTATCTGCACGACATGAGCTACACTATGGAGAACACAACGAGCACTCAACCTATTGCGACTCAGCAAATGTATATTGACCCAAAGAACCCCAAAGCGTTGCCTTTCAATGAAAAGGGTACCCGGAAATGGAGCAACGGACTTTTTGGCTGCTTCGACGATATTGGCACATGTATGTAGCTACCACTGATATCTTTCTTGCCTTTGAGCTCACTATGATCTTCAGGTTGCACGGCTTGTTGGCTGCCTTGCGTCACCTATGCTCAAAATCGTTCTCGTCTCAATTACATACAAGCCAATGGGGCTCGTCATCCAACGGGCGGCGAGATGTTCAACGCGGACTTCGGAGTCTTCACTCTGATTCACGTCTGTACTGGCTGTGGCTTCCTCCTTGAGGTACGTTCTAATCTTGATTCCCGACTTCATAACACTTTTCGCTGACGACGACACACGCAGATGATGACACGTAAAAGGATCCGCGAGCATTATCGGATCGAAGGAAGCGGATGTGGAGATTGTGTTGCTTCGTGCTGTTGCTTGCCCTGTGTCATGACCCAGGATTCGAGGGAGATCGAGGCTGAAGAGAAGAACCTTTGAGTTCGAGGAGGATGTAAGAATGAGGGCATGGAAGGAGTTATCGTGAGGCTTCATATAATTTCATTTAGATATTGATCTGCTCTCCATCTATCCTTCTCGTCCATTCCCCCTTCAGTGTATCAGTAATACATGGATCAAATCATACGGTCATTTCGATAATCATTGTGCTTCTCTCAGAATCGACATTTCCATCAATCCTTATAGCACCTGCCTCCCATGCTCTTCTTTCAATCCTTACTTTGTCGACTCTCGGTCTGAGGATGCCCATCTCCTCCCCCAGATTGACCTCCAGACTGAGAGAACTAGCGCATAACTCGTCATGAGCTCGTGAGTCCGTGGGAGTCACATCGAGATATCGTACCGACTGCGCGTTATTATCCGAACTCCCAAAGTCCTTTGAGCTCATCCCCTTCGACTCAGATCCTATATCTCTATCCCCACCATCATACGCAAATAGTTCCACAGAGGGAAGCTCATTGAACGCATGACGAGCTTGATATTCCGCTCGTGAAATCTCCAAAACATCCGCTTCATCCACTCTTCCCGAAGTCATCGAACCGGACATGTATACGCTGTCTCGAGAGGTATCCTTATACACATAACTGGAGCCTCTGGAGGCGCGACGGTTGGACATTGGAGAATCAAATCACGCCAGATGATGGGAGCGGTGAATGACTCGGGTATCTATCGACCTCTCAGTATAACGTGGGATCTGGGCATAGGACAGGGGTATCTCTCGGGATAACAGAACAACCGGCCGAGAGATTGGAAGACCCAAGTTCGTGCCTATCATGTCCTCGATAAAAGAATATAGTATTGACACTTATTATTCCGCTTTCCCATCAGGTACCAGTGTCCTTCTGCCCACGGAACCTCGAGAACGACTGTCACAAAAATTAAACGGCATCAATGGAAGTGGCAAAAATATTCTCACTGCAAGTGCGACCTCCTCATCTGGAGTTACTTCCGGTCTTCTCACTTGCTCTTCCCCTCTGCCCGGTCATTATTACTAGTACCTCCAGAACGATTATTCTGTCAAGGTTGCGTCAACAAATATGATCCAGTGACCGATTCATAAATTGTCAATTACAGATTGCGAGTTCGAGTTTGATTGAGCGTTACTCCGATTCATATCTCCGTTACTCAAATACTCTCCTCCCATAGGAAGCTGTTGAAATGCCTGGCGAGCCTGATAGGCTCCGCGTGGAAGTTCAGAGCGCAAATCTTCGATGCAGATTCGATCGATGTAGTCGGAATCGGATTGAGAGTTTCCCATTCTGTGAGGATGACGCTCGGATTGTAAGGTGAGGGGTCGTTGGGACTTTGGGGTAGCCGACGGAGTGGAGGGGTTTTTATATCCTGCTACTGGAGCATGCCTCAATATTGTGCGAGGATCATAAGATGAAAGTCGTTCCATTGAATCGATCTCATCTCCACATTTCGTTATTGACGGCATGTCTCCACACAGGCTACTAGTTTTAGAGAACATAGCAGACAATAAGCAGTTATTAACAGCAGTGGACCAACTCGGACCCTAGAAGCAGCGGCACCAGAGCTTCTTTTCATTACAATCAAATTCGTCGCAACTGGAGTTCTCTTACACAGAGGTCTCACATGGATTCTATAATTGAAGCAATGGCGCACCACCTAGTGGTTAATATTATAACTTCAACTGATCGCTCTCGTGGGCATGCTATGACTTCTGTATGTGCCGGCCACAGGGCCGGGGCACTGCCTCAGTGTATCCCCTTTTTCCACAGCACAGGAGCTACATTTTCTGAGGTGAGATCGGCTCCAAGATGCACAAATATTAAAATTGTAGAGGGTGTCCATGTGTCAACGTGAAGAGAACCCATGTGGCGCGGGCCCGGCAGTTGGTCCACTTTCATTTCATATCAAACTGAGCGCTCCGTTCAGATCGTCTGAGACGGACAGCGTAAATCGGTGATGATCACCCATAATAATAACGTAACTGAAAGGTTGATGTACCCAACCTGATATAGATAACCCGGAGCCCACGCCGTCTATGGCGTAATAAATAACAGATATGCTCAAACATAATCTCATTGTACCCATACACCGGGTCCTTAGAATCCTATGAGAGTCATTGGTCTGGCGATGCAAGAACGGTAGCCACCAAGACTCGCTCTTCATATCTCAGCTTGCACTTGACTCGATTTGCCCTTCGACCTGCCGTAAAATGGCGTCTACAGGATCGCGTCTGTGAGCGCGACGTCTCGAACGACCGGAATAGAGCTCACCAGCAACGGGAAATATAAGAGAGAGTTTGCGAAGAGCAGTGACGACGACATGCACTTCGTCTTGAAGGCCTTGCACTATGACCTCCTGATCGGGAACAGAACTTCCCACGGCCAAAATCTTCTCACGGATGAAAATTTCCGCGGTGACTTTCCAACAAAACTATCTCAACTCAGCGCCTGCCTGACGGATTCAAAGAATTCCGGGACTCACTGTCAAAATAGGATCCAAGAATTGATATCGCGAAGAACGGATCGCTCGAATGACGCCCAGGATGGACCGTGCAGCGTCTAAACTCAGAAGTTGTAGATTCCGATCATTCGCGACGAAAGGGTGGTATATGTAGATAGTCGCAGTATGGAGGAGGGTGTATATGACTGGAATGCGGAGATCGGTGTTGGACGTGTTTCCGAGCGGTGGCACGGTCGGAAGCAGGTGTTCAACTGCGGCCTGCAGCTTAAAGTATTGATTCCAATCAGGAGGATTCGTGGAACCTGACCAAGAGGAATGAGCCATTGTTCACGAAGATAATGGTCAACAAATACCTGAAGTGACATTCGAGAATTGAGCAGATTGCTCAAATACGATGGCGGACTTGATCATCAGACTTTCGATATTATTGGAGGGAAAGAGTGATGGATTCTCGATAAGTTGGCGCACAAGACTCCCCGAACGATTCTGGTTAAAACTTTAGCAAATCTGTGAGGGCAATCTACGGTCATGCGACTCACACTTCGGTTATCACCAGGAAACGGCGTAGTGATAAACTTCTGAGGATTATCCCCCTCCTCAAATCCAGGCGCTCGACCAATCACCGTACTCCAACACCGATCCAAATAGAATACCTGCCAGAAAAGCGCCATCCCCGTAACTCTCTCAATAGGAACTTGAGGAGATATCTGTAATTCGGCTGACGTCATCGCACCTAGACGCCGAAAGTCGGTATGATCTACCTGATGGAGTTGACTGGAAAAGACGAGTGCAACGGCTGCGCTGGTATGATATTGGCCCTCTACGCGACGTCCGTTCATGTAGAGATAAAGGGCTAGGATGCTTGTGGATGTGATTGTGTCGACGATGTTTTCTCCATTAGCAAGGGCCATTGAGAGGGACCGCAAGGCGGACGATGGATTAGATGATCCGTTCAGCCCAGGTCGAAAGAACGGCGCGATTGTTCTTATCACGTTGTGCAATGTCGGCGAAGGGGCTTGGAATCCGGAATAGAATGACATCATGGGACATAACTGGAACCGATGATGCATGAATTCGGGGAGCCTGGCATGATTCGTGAGTGTTGAGAGGAGTAGCGGAGAAGTTGCAACTGACGAAGACTGGAATTGCAGCTGCTCAACGGTCAATTCATCATCCTGATTAGGGAAGCCCGGCTGAGTAGACGCTGGAACAGTACATGTCGATCATTAATCAACCGAATGCTATATCAGAAGGCATGCGGTAACGTACCTTGTTGTCGCGTCGACTCTAATGTTTGTATTCTGTTTTCCAGAACAGCAATCTGTTCAGCGAGCTGCTGATTACGGCTCTTGTGGCGACCGTCGTCATATTGGCAGTCATCCTGGTATCCGGTTCGTTCACAGGCCTCGCAGAATGGTCGCCTTCCATCACATTTCTGGAGTACAGTAAGGTATAATAGCTCTGAAGGCACCGAAATTTACTCACAATCTTTTTTCTCCTGGGCAAAATATCAAAAACTGAGACGAAACGGAAGATGCTATGTAGACGCACCGACAAACGAGACAAGCGCCTCCCCGAAAAAGCGTGTCGTTGAAAAGAGCCGCCGAAGAAGAGCCTGCAGGTTCCATAACAGTTGATGAGGACATAATCCAGAAGTGGATCATAGATTATATACGACGTACCTTCACAGTTAAAGGAGAGTCAATGTTAACGTGTGCATCGAGTTTCCCGCAGCGATCGTAACGACCACAACACCGTCAGACAGAGCTGCGGTCAGGCTGTAAGATCAAGAAAGTTTTTCAGAACCATCGAATATCCTATCTGGCGTTTAGGCACGTAGGGGTGGCATATACACGGAACGTACACCACTTCGACTCTGGAGCTTGAGCTGATTAGAGCCGATCGTCTTCTCAAAGGCTCGCTCATTGGTAGAATGCACGTGAGCCGCAGCAGTGATTCAACGGAGCATCTATATGGCCGTTTTGTGCTTTAGATGGACGCGGGTGTACAACACGATGTCATCCGACGCACCGGCGGACTGTCTCGCATACTCAATGGAGACGCTTCAAACGACGGGTTTAAGCTCTGATTAGAGGCCTGATTATCTCAATTCCAAGGCTGGGAGTAGTGAGTATACCAGGCGCGTCGAGTAGTATCCACAGGCGACCGCGCCTTGAAATATTGAAACGCTGACGAGGAGCAGAAGAGCGGGATTCGGAATGCTTCCGTGATTCGCCGCCCGTTTCCGTGATCATGGAGTTGGACCCGTGAGAACCAAAGATCATGCCAGAAAATGCACCAGAATTGTTGATATAAGGCTGCCTAGTGACATTTATCAGCTCGAGACCTATTTACGATTGCATTATATTGATTCTGTATTCACCCTCTCCCACCTCAGGCAAAACTTGTCGATTTCCAAACCCAATGCGTACTCCAGCAACAAATAGCGAATAAATGGACTGCAACACTCAAAAGGTAAATAAGAATGATCCAGTTCATCCGAACGATCGTCGTCGAAGACACCCAATAACACGAGACTCGGGTATCTGAGCCGCCCTCATTGTGGAGAAACTCTCCCAAGCTGACTCAAAACTCCCGCAGAGAAGCGTGTAGAAGGCGGAATCTGACTGGTCCGTTTCCACGTGGGTATGCGCAGTTCCAGGCACGATTTTCTCCACTGGCAGAGCGCTCAGACCTGCCACGCTCGTTTCACTTAGCCGTGGTGTTACTATGGCATTCAGGATATGGAAGACTCTGGGGCGAATATTTTTAGAATGTGGGAGGAGAGGCAACGCTCTTTCAAGGAGCGAACTGCGGAACAGAAATTTTTGAGAACACAGGCGGACAAAGCTGTTGGCGTTCGCAAGTAATCTTCTAGATCTTGTTCATCTCGATGTTTTGCAACATTGAGTGACAGCCGAACAGCAGATATATAGCCATATCTCGAAAATCGGGTCCCCCCGTCAACTCGAGGCTCAGTCATGTATTTTATATGGTGACAAAAGATCGGAGACCGACAACGGCGAAGAAACGCACTGCTGATTGTCCTAGATGCGTATAACACGAAAGGGAAGCCAAATGTGTGAAGCCCGACTGGCCTAATTATCAGACAGTCAACAAGCATCTCCAGTCGATTCGAACGTAGCACAAACCTCCACCGAACACCATCACTTCTTCTTCTGTGAATTATTGCTGGTTGACTTCGAGGTACTCGAAGAGCTACTCGACGATGACGGAGCGGGCTGAGTAGAATATGGAAGCTGAGAATACGCGTTTCGATTCAGGTGTTCTTGGCGGAGGTTATCACTCCATCCAGCTACGGGCGTGAGCAGGCCTGCGACTAGGACGACGAGCGACAGTGACATGGTTTTAGTGTTCTGGTATTATCAATCAGTCAGTTGAATGGAAAAAGAGATAGTGAACTGGCACGGACGCACTGTGATGATATGACGGGGTGCACAACAAGAAAGGCAATCGGACCAGTGTCGAACTCCCTAAGCTCGAGATCTGTCTTACTTATATGACAGAGGCATCCAGTTCGTGAATGGGTCTGTCCAGATGACCCATTCCGTACACGACCTTAATTTCATTTCCGCTGACGCCGCTGCGATGGACGGATAGGGGAGCCCTTCAACCCAGAAAAGAAGAACTCGGATACGCTGGGTTCATTAAATCGAGTGAAAGGTAGTGTTACGTTGGAGAGAGGTTGAACCTGTCCAAGCAATAGAAAATCTATAGTTGTCACAAGGTTTGCGATGGCGGGTGCAGTCGTATCGGAGACTGTGAGATCGATTCCAAGTTGACCTTGATGACGAAAATCATTGTAGTGTTGTCAGTCCTAGATCTGAAGCACAGTTAAAGTTGAGTTAGGAGCACAAGAATCACGACTCAAAGTCCGGCGCCGTGAGAGCGGAACACAGCTGGTGACAGCATGGACACTGGAATGCAGGGGTCGGTGAGGCTGAGTTGTTGCACTAACTTCGATTCCCAGTTCATTCGGCTTCCATCCGAGACCACAGCATTACGGCAGACTGTCAATGAACAGGTAGACGTGATCCCAGTCGTGCGAGCGACATATCGACATGCCCACTGCCCAGTTACGGGAGTCCGTGTATTATTTCTCGCTGACAGTGAGGGTGAATCCTGAATAACGTGAATAAAGGTATGGATACATGAAACTTGATGAAAGACAAGCAGCGCGATAAGGCGAATTTATGATACAGGCAGAAGGGAAAGGAAGCCAAACAATGATAAACAATAGCAACAAGTCGTGTATATCTTATCCCTCCCTCACACGTTATATTTCGCAGGCGGGGCACCGGGAGGGGGCGCATATCCTGCATAGGCAGGTTGTGGCTTCAAAGATATCATCAGTCTCACGAAGTATCGGAAAGAATCGACGATGAGACTCACACTCTGCACTCCATAGTCCTGTCCTGCATATGGAGATCCTGCATACCCTCCGTTCTGGGGATATCCATTATTCTGAGGATAATAAGCAGGTTGAGGAGGATATCCTCCGTTCTGAGCGCCGGTTTGTTGGCCGTACACTGGATTGGTGACGAATTGTTGGTTATAGGCCCTGACTCTTCGTCGTCGTTGATAAGCACATAACGCAAGGCCAATGATCACGACAGCGGCTATAGTGATCGAGGCGGTTAATAGTGTCGGGATCCAGAGTTGGGAAAGACGGGCAGTGAGAAAGGAGAGGAGCAATCGAGTTGTCAGACATGATCAAATCGAAACGAGGCAGTCGTAGACGTACCGGATCCTATGGCTATTCCAATCCTTGCTCCCGTCGACAATCTATTCCTGCAGTTCACATTGCCAAACCTGACCAGCAGAACGTGGATCAGTCTCCACAGGCAAGTGAATGTCGCTCGACGACGACGTACACATCCTCGAAACATTCCTCCTGCGCAGCCAGAGTGGGTCTCACAAGCAATGCAGACACCAAAACAGTCGTCAAGACATAATTCAGCATTTCGGTTCCAAGTTAGCGATCAGATAGAGTCAAGGTCGTCGATGATGAAGACAATTGTGATGAAGATGTGGTCGTGGTCGTGGTCGTAAACCTGGTCGAGTCTAGTAGTGATGATGGGGTGGTGCGCAATTTCAACGCCAGTCAGCTACGTCGTGTACTAGCACAGCAATCTGAAAGATGTGAAAGCCCGTTCTCAAGGAACTGCGCAAGTGCCAGTGGGCGATGAGGCAATGGCTCGGCGGATTCCGAAATCCATCGGGATTCTCACAGGCGCCAAGGGAATCATGCACGGAATCATGACGCGGTGCTGTATAGTTATAGCTATACTCGGAAATATTGATAAGAGGCTTCCAGAAGAAAATGGATACATTAGGAGTGCAGTACATCACTCAGAACCTCGTCTATTATATTATATTACATATGTTACAGTAAAAAGCCGGAGAAATAAATCCACGAATATGTAGGATAGCGTAAGACGAGTGAAACGTCTGATAAATCAGGATGTGCGATAAAGGTGGCTCAAGCGGTAGTCTTCTCCGCTACAAGCTTCTCAGCGAGCGTCCACAGATCATCCGCCAACTTGTCGTCCTGAGCAAGCTTCGACGGCGCAGTTTTCTTAGCATAAGGAATGAAATATTCGCCCCTGCGCGGCATTCAGCAATAATCTCGATATCGAGAGTGGTAATCCATACCTCAGGTTGTTTGACTCAATCTCTGGACTGGTAGCGGCGTAGAGAGGCGTGATGGCTCCTTTATAAGGCGTTATGAGACCCCATTCGATCATTGCGATGATGGGTCGGGCCCAGGGATACGACTCAAGAGTGCCACGGTTGAGTTCTACCAGTGAAAAAATTGAGATTGAGATTCGGAAAAGTCGATAGGGTGCGTACCGGTCCTGATGTTACCCGGATGCAACGCTGAACTGAATATTCTCTCGTCTTTCAGTCTCTTCGCCAACGCTTTGGCAAACAGAACGTTGGCGAGCTTACTCTATCAGAGTGAAGAGTTAGAGACTGGACGATGTGAAGAAGACAAGGAGAAGACTAACCTGGCCATAACGAACGTACGCGTTCGAGTACTTCCGATTGACAGAGTCCAGCGTATCGAATTTGATCCCCCCAGATGCTCGAGACGCAAAATTATGACCTTAGTACATGGCTGTGAGTACGAAGATAGAGAGCAGTAGAGCAATAACACTTACCCATCGACGAGACTTGAACGAGGCGAACGGAAGATTTGGGGTCCTGAATCAGGGGATTCTAGCGGATGACGGATACAATCAAGGCGAAGAAATACCTTGGAAGTTTTGATGAGAAGAGGAAGCAAGGGAACAGTAAAGGCGAAATGTCCCAAGAAATTCGCTTGGAATTGATTCTCGACACCATCCTGTATCAGACCGTTATTCTCCGCTCGTATTTCATCGAGCATAAACAGACACACCTTCGTAAGCTCATACGGAGTAGCCATAACACCCGCATTATTAACTTCACATCCCCCGCATCAGCCAAGCCCCTATTCCAACTGATCAAGTACTCACTCAAAATATCCAGCCGTCCGCTTTCTCCCTCTTTCTCAAGAACCTCTCTCGCAGCATTCCTGCAACTCTGAAGATCGCACAGATCCAATTTCAGCCATACGATCCCGGCTTTCTGCTTCAATTCTGGATGGTCGGATTGCAACTTGGAGATAGCGGCGAGGGCACGGGATTCGGTTCGGGATGCCATGTATACTTTGGCGTTGTGTAATGCGAGGTGTCGGACGATCTGAGAAGAAGTGGGTGTTATGGATGAATTATGATTAGCAAGAGAGTTAAAGATGCCCACCTCGAGACCCAGACCCGTGTTTCCGCCTGTAACGATTGCTACCTGTTAGAGGTCATTAGAGAGTATGCTCAGCCGATCAAGGTTCTGGACCTACCTTTCCAGTAAGGTCTGGCATATCACAATCTATATCCCACGAAGGCATAGCAGCAGTTATCTTCGAGTTGATAGGGTGAAATACAAGTGATGAAACTTAGGAGTGTTTACTCCTGAGAGGCGCGGGGCGAAGAAGGCGGGAAGAGAAGATGATTCTCAAGTCTCATTTGACCGCTTATTATATAGAATAAATCTGCAGGGATCAGCATGGCTATAGCAGATGCAAAGTCGTACGCGTTGGGCGAAGGGAATGGACGCGTGTTCGGCAAACGGCATGCGGCACCGGCGACGGCCATTCTATGCCGAATATTTAGCCGGAGTCCGGCACGGGCGCATTGTCTTTCCGTTGCCGGCGACACGTACTGCTCTCTTGTTGTAAAATATGTCTCACCGAGACTCTGAGAGAACATGAGATATTTGAAGCACATTCTAGACTTGTCCGTCATTTTTTTTCGACCTCGTCATCATTTTTGGCGGCCAATGTGCACACCCACTTGGCAGTTGGTTGCGTGCGAAGCCGACTCAACGCTATCCTTGTCTGTCGTTATCTCCAATCTACAGACGGTTCCAAATCTCATGGTCCATCACCGTGGGGGTCCTTATATCGACGAATTGGATCCTCGATCTGATGCAAGGAATAACTTGACCATCAAACCGAGTTTAGGGGGATTATTTTCCCGATGCGTTCCTGACCGACGGGCACGGAAGACCTTGCACCTTTGACGGTTCACGGAGCCTGCCGATGTGAGTCGTCCATAGTAATCTGCTGAATTCAGGGGCCTCTTGATGGATTGTCCCGGACGCAACTTCCAAGAATTCATCCCTCCAAATCTATCTCAGAAATAAATAACGCTGCACTGAGAACGCAGTCCGAGTGGCCCATTTGGTTCCAGTGACTCCTTTATATGTGACGGCGAGTGGCGAGTGGACTTCGATAGTTGGTTTGTTGAATGATCATCGGCATAAACATGTGATCAGCTTCCGATGGAGCACCATGCAATGACACAGACCTGATGGATTTGAAGGTCAATCATTCCATGAATGACAACCAGTCAATTGTCCAACGATCTATTGGACTGCTTCACCTGCTGATCTGCTACGAAGCAGCGACATGGTCGCTATGGATCTATCTTCAATTCTAGGAGAACCCATACTAGTAGCACAATGGTTATCGATGCGGATACATGAAATAAAGCATGGGATTGCAACCGTATGGAGCGACTTCTGTTCTGGGGGGGCATTTCCTGATCTCTGACTCTGACATTTGTTGCCTCCATGAAACTCTTCTCTTGTGTCTGACACACCGCAGATAATCACAGGTTTTTCCCAACCAATTGAGATGAATCATGATGGCATTATCACAACATGGTCAGACGGATTCAGTGGGGTCCATGAGCTACGAGAGCGTCAACAATGCCATGACGGAGAAGAGACTCGAGCGATAGGCTCGCAGACGCGCGTCAGTCGTTCTATCGAAGTATCAGTTTCTTGCAGAGAATTGACTGTACATATGGTGCTGGTTTGCAGCGTTTCGTGCGAAGGCGAAATGAAAAGTTAAAAACAGCCACTGCGGGTCTACGGCTGGCACGTTCGAGCACGAACGCTTCCGTTGCGTCCCGTAAAGATAGAAAATCCGGACGGCGATTCTTTGAACGCTCATCCAGTGCCTCAAAGTTCTTTCAAACCTAACACGCTAGAATCCTCAGGACACGAGCAATCCCGGAGTGGCATGTCGGCATCCTCAATGAGACGCCCAGCATTCCGGAGTTCGGGCGAGCCACTTCCCCGGGTTGCCGCTTGTCACGGTCACTGCGTGCTGTCACACCGACTCGGAATTCATTGTTGCGGTCTTGCACGGCGATTTCATGATTGTCAACTCAACATCGTCCACAACGCCACAGAATGGACCAGCAGCGTATTTTCTAAGGAATTTTCTATGAGACACCGTTCTATATCATCCACGGGTTTTAAGCCTGCAGGTTTTCGCAGACTGGTCCTGAAATAGTAATGTGGTAGGCGATTTTCTGTTTGTACATCGGTGGAATCGCTTTCGAATCGATTTTTGAAGTGCAAATGACGCTCAACGATTACCGTTACTCTCCCTACGGGTTCAAACTCTGAAAATTTGTCTTTCCTTTTCTGCTCGATTTCTTGGGCCGCGTCAAACTCAGCCTCGAACGAATGACCCTCGTGGATTATGAACCCAGCCTACTCATCAATGAGGCATTTTAAACCAATCTCACTGCTTCAAAATCGAGCGTTGGCTCAACCAGTGAGTTTCGGACTTGCTTCAAAGCAATCTAATTGAAACAGGCGTGTTCTGATAGAGTTGCATTAGCATCAGTGAGACAAAAGGACATGGTAATAATATATCGCCAACGGCTATAATATCTCAGTCCCGCGCAGCGGAATGTTTGACCTGGATCTGCACTCGTCCCCTGCGCGGCAGGCCTATGATCAGCGATCAATGCATCAATTCTGACCTACTGACATCTGGCTATAATAAGGTATATTGTTCTTGCAAGGTCATCGTACCGGCCTCGACCAAGTAATCGTGCATCGCAATTGACTGGGCGTCTAACTCCAGGAACAGCTTCGCTTGATTATGGCTTCGGTCACATCAAGTCATCAAGGATTTCGAAGTGTGCGAACTCACTCGTGTACGGTTGCCCCTGAGTCCTTAGTAGAGAATTTCAAAATTCAATTTCCGTTTTCATTTCTCACGACAGGTTACCCGAGAAGTTTCGCCGACGCCACCTTTTCGGTTGCGCCAAGTGGTTGGCCGTCAGATCATGTCCGATCGGTCGAGTGATAAGTATTATTGAAACTACGAGCCAGTAGCGTCTGCAGCTTATGTACGCATCAATTTGCTTCCTTATTTTCTTTGGAATTTCTCGAGGATTTTGTTAACCCCTATGAATCGTCAAGCGCGGACATGACAGAGTTAAGAAGCACATCGGAAACGTCCCTTTGTCGTACGAATGTCTACTCCATCTGTAGTAGAGATTCCCTACTGTTCCCAGGTTGTTAGTTGATACAAACTGGCGACTTTATGCAGCCCTTGCCATCTGGATACCTCATATTCAGAATTCATCATTTTTCGAGTCGCTGATCTATGCTTGGATCTATGCGTGCGCTCGTCCCGTGCGTTTGCGACCTGGTCCCGGCTGAGATTGTCTCACATTATTATATATGCTGTCTACCTCGGTTGCTGCAACCCATAAAGTGCCCTACGTCAATGCTTGATGCTCAAGCCGCACTGTTGCCTGGAAATCCAGACTTTCACAGCCGTATTACTGCTGATTCATTGATCGTAATGTCGACTCTGCTATATCCATACTCTTGAGTGCTTCATTTGGGGAATTCAAGTAGTCAGATTCATGTTGCGGTTTTTTCTTCTGTGGTTTTGATCTTCTTCCGATTCCGCCTTCAGTCGAGCTAGAACAATCAAGTTTCAACAATTCGTTTGACAACTCACCATGGCATGTGTTGTCGATGATATCGACCGGCGAAACCTCGTTGACTAAGAGCGCTGCCAGGATTGAATAGTATAAATATCAGCAATGATAATCAGCATCGGAGAAGCGAAGAAGAGACACCGTACCTGGTTCCGCGAGCAATGAAGTCCCGACCATATGTTGAAAACTGCTGTATGTCATACCAAGTGCATGCAGGTTCGTCGCAGAGGACCCAATAGCTCAGTGCAATATGTACTTGCCATCATCGAACACCAGAACGGTCGGAGGTCTTCGTCACGCTCAGCACTGTCGGGACGACGTCAGTTACAGCTACCAATCGGGGGAATGTAGCTGACTCACCGTGCAAAATATCGGCCGGCATTTCTTCAAAGATCTCTCAACCGTCTCCCCAGATGCCTTGGCATCCCATATGTTCCACAATCCGGGGGAAGCTCAATCTAAATTCCGAACAGATCCGGCCTTTGCTTGATCAGAAGTTTGAGATACTGGTCTACGTGTCAACAGTGGCGCATAGAAATAAAGGGTGTGACTCACCTCAACCTTGCATATCGATAGTTCTCTAGACTCCGGACTGGGACTGTCCGCGGTTCATCCATTCTAGAGAGCTCGACAAATGGAGGACTGAAATACGTCGATCTGGTAATCGCCACTCCCATCAGTCTCTTCAGCACTTTTATGCTGACTTCATTTGATGCATCCAGGCACGGTTATGCTGGGGACGGAGTCGTCGTCGAGAAGGATTTATGGCTGGATAAGCTGGTGATCGGTGAATAGTCCTGGCGAGCTGATATACTGGTTTTTGCGGATGGTAAGGCACTCTAATAAGTTGACAGTCGGGGTGGCCTTTCGTTCTGAATACAGTTGTCAGATATAGAGATCCAGAGTCAAACGGCCAGCCCAAGCCATGTCGAGCACGTTCAGTTGCAGCGAAGTGCGTTCAAACTCCGACGCCACGTTCTGAGCCTCTCCGAGCTAACCGAATGTTCATATAATCCAAAGCGGGTTCCCAGAAATTGGCGTCGGCGAAACTTCTCGGGTAACCTGTCGTGAGAAATGAAAGCGAAAATTGAATTTTGAAATTCTCTACTAAGGACTCAGGGGCAACCGTACTCGTGGGAACTCACAGCTATGCCTTTCTACCTCTTTGGTTTCCATCCTTTTCCAGATAGCGGAAGACGAAAGCAGGAAGTGTAGGTCATGCTCCGAGAAAACGAGGCTAGAACAGGATGCTTTCACTTGTGATTTCGCTACTCTGACTACTCTGAACGAGCTACTGCCTCAGGTCACAATTTTTCCGATCCAATAGTTGCACTTTCCCGTCGACCTTTACGAAACTTCACTCAGCGTCAACAAAAATTCGATCTCCAGAACGTGGCCACGGACTTCTGCCATGGTCTTGTTGGAACCTTTCCTGGATACCATCGCTGAGTGATGTATGGACGTGTGATCACTGTTATCGGTGAAGCATCTATCTCCGTGAAGTCCGGAAAGAATAGCCTTCTCCGTTTCTTTGACTCTCGAGGTTCTAAACTCCGCTCTGCTATACCGGCTTCTCTCTTTGAATTGACCTGGTGGACTCGTTGAACGACCTGAATACCGCTTCAGCAAAGAGCACATTACAAATTCGTCCTCAAGACAATGTTTGCTTCCAGGTATGGTTTTCTCTTCGAGAAACTCTTATCGATCTCCGTCAGTCGGCATGTACGAGTCGGCCTTCGGCCTTCGTTTTGGGTTTCTTCTGAACAAGTTCCCTCCTAGAATTCATAGCGGAAAGTTCTTGTTACCGACAGAGCGAGCATGCACGTATCTTCTCCTTTCTCCTTAACGCTCGAACATCAAGTTGTAGGATCGAGTTGGAGCCTCAAGCCGGATCAGGGGGTCATGTTTCAAAGGTTATCATTCCGGACGGACGTTGCTCAACAGGTGTGCGCTCGCGTGCACACATGATTGTGTTCCGGGATCTTGACTAACAGGAGCCCGAAAACGCGTTCGAAAAGCGATAGAGTGGGTCCGTAATTCGCCTTTCATCGTGGGCCGCTGGCTGCGCTGAGAGATGTGAACTGAAAGAATCCTCTTGATCCTATGAGATATAAGGGTTTCTTGTCGACGAGGTGAGCTACAACATTCGACATTCAATCATGGACTTCAATGCTGAACAGCAAGACATCTTGACAAACAACACCCTTTTCAGAGGCACTGCGTGCCTTGTTTGCCGGTCAGCAGCACTTCGACAGACATAATTACATGTCGTTGACGATTTCTTTGTCGTTATAGCCGCAGAAAGATTGTATGTTTTCCTGTACATCCTCAGTTTATGTATCTGACTGAACACCTTCAAGAAATGCGACGGCAGAAGACCCTTCTGCGAGCAATGCCGCAAGGTCAGGTTAGAAGATGAATGCCAGTACGATGACGGACAGCACAAGAGCCGTCATCAACTGCTTACCGAACAGATCGAAGCACTTCAGAATCGAATTCAGGACTTGGAAGAAGCTCACAATCCTGGTGTGTGAATTTGATGGAGGTTATGCGTTTTCCATACCAGGCTCATTCTATCCCGTCCTTTGCGCCGCAGAGCCTGAGGACGATGACGAAGATCACAATCAAGAGGATATGGCGGCACAGTTCATTGCTTCGTATGCTGTTCTGCCCTGGCTCTCCTTAAAACTGACGCTGACTTGCTAGCCTCCCCGAGTTCTTGAATCATCGCTTCCAGCTGTGTCCCTTGATATCCTTTTATCCCGGATTTAAGACTCCCTCCGAGAGTCTAAGGAATGCTTTGTGCATGATCGGTCCCTTTTTCTCGTCTTCCATTCCAGGGTCTTCCGATCCGGGAGCCACTATTCGAGGACTCACAAACGCTCTCGCAACTGGAGAAAACACAACAGACATCATCATATCGACGTGTATCTTGGCTGTCTACCTATTCGGAAACGGACGGCTCGTTGAGGGGAAATATCATGCCAACGCTGCGGTGACACTAGCGCTGTCAGGCAGACTTCACCAGGTACGGCTCGTTCACTAATTGTGATCAACCGTCACCAATGGTTTCCCGTTGTTCGTGTCATAGACTGTCGGGCAGCACGCTGATGGTATCCTGAAGTCTGCACTATTCTGGCAAGTGTACTATCTTGACAAGTGCTGGGGTCCTATAATAGGCCGTGTTACTGGGTTCAAAGCGAGTCAGGATACACAAACAGCCATCCTGACCCCTTTTCCGGGAGATGAAAGGCAACAAGTAAGTGCCTGCCGATTTCGACAGTTTGCTCGATATTCATTTTGGATAGCGACCTCCTGGAAGCCCTATCATCGGGTTCCTCGAAACTCCGACCCTCTTTCCGTCAAACAATATTGAAAGCCTTGTAGTCAAAGCGGCAACAACTTTCGAGCAGTGCATCAATTTTTCAACGATCACAATGGGTAAGGTCTTTGTTTTCTTGGTTGGGATCTGCTAAAACGTGTAACCCTAGAATCTCAAGATGCACCCGACTGGACGAAGTACTTCAAGCTGCAGAAAGTCATCGAACACATCAATGGATCGCTCCCTCCAGTTACGGCCCAGTCGGACATTGACCTTCGTATCATTGTTGTGCATACTCTTATTCATTCTTCCACGATACACCTTTATCTCCCCTTCGTCTCGAAAGATGTTAACTTGCAGCTGCTGAGCCTAGACGCAGCACGTGCGATGCTGACTGTAATTCAGGCGACTCGGCCATCTCGGTATCAATATCTGGACCCCATTCTTGCCGTAAGTTCTCTTCGACTTATATCAATCAAATTAAGGATCCTAATATTCCTCAGTTCTACTGGAAATCTGCTGCAGATGTCTTCATTCGCGAGAAAATCTCCGTTGAATTGGGACACATTCCCGCCGAGGAATCTGTGGTCCGCGGATTGCAGAACGAGCTGCATGTGATCATCACAGCACTTCGGAAGCTTGCCCGTATGTTCTCTATCGCAGGTGAGTGTGAAGTCGCATTGTAGCAGACTGTAGTATATCTGATATGGCGCATCCTTTCAAATAGAGAATCTCGTAAGGCAGGTGGAAGAAGATCTTGGCGTGTCTCCTCCGTAACCTCGCTTGTGCACTTCCACTCATGATCAAGTATATATAATGGCCTAGACGAATCTTAGAAGTCAACTAGAAGTATCGACTGTAGCAGCTCTGTGTTGGCTGTGGTAATTTTTTTTTGGTTGCGGTTTCCCGTTATGGCAATGTTGAGAAGCCGAGTCGGATATCGGAAAGGAATTTTCTCTTGCAATCACCGTCTTGCAACTGGCTCTTTGACGCTTTGATGTCTTGATCATTCAGATCCGGGAAACACTATGAATTAACTCGGCATGGTACAATGTCCCATCATAGTCTCAGGTAGCATCTCCGAGTCTGATCATGCAAGCGCGTTCCTCGCGTTGTTGGGCTCTCTCGACTGAAGCAGACTGGAACCCGATCAGACGAACAGCGCATCAGCTTCAACTCCTCGTCTATCCATTTGGTAAAAGTAAACGAGTCTTCTGCGGAACTGGTTTGAGCTTTGGACTACATGCCCTCGCATGCTCAGCGTTCATGCCACGTCATGCCAGATGTGGCTGGGTTTCGAGTCAGACTCTCAGGCTCAAACTCGAAGAGGAACACGGGCTTTCTGCTAGCTGCTGCGCCGTCCCTTTCGCTCTCTCAGTCCCCCAAATATCTCGTGAACTCACACGAGGGCTTTGCCTTCTTCGCCTTCTCATGAGCTTGACATAGTAACTCCGTATTTCCCGACCCTGCGCAGTCTCTTGGCTATGGGAATTACGAACTCTTGAGAAAGTCCAACGAAGGAGCTTATGAGCCGTCTCGTTGATGCAGGCTCCAATCTCACACATCATTGTCCTCATCTCACCGAGGCGATCTGAGCTTTACGTCGCTTAACATCTCTGATTTGACGGTTCTGGAAGCGAGCTCGTAATTGACGAATGCATCTTATTTCTTGGGGTCTCTTGATAATTGGATCCATTGTCGGTCCTGCCATGGCTCAGCAAGAATGCATTGAGAATGGGTATGTAATATTCTATTCCCTCTCTGCCTCGAGTTAATGATTGGAGCATCAATGTTCAGTCTTGGTCAAGTGACTTGTGGTAACCCTGGTGCATTCTCGTCCGAAGCGAGAATCTGGATGGGTCTGGGCTTAGGTTAGCTGTCTTGTACGGAACTCCTTCCTATTATCTTCTGACGCTTGCCTTTCGGTCTTTCCACTCTCTGAATTAAACAACTAGCGGCACTTCTCGTCGGTGTAGGCGGACTTTATTATTACATGCGTCGTCGACGCAATTCCGTCGCGCAAAGACAATACATCACAAGTCCAGCATTCGGTAGACAAGCTCGAACGCCGGACCCTCAGTCGGTGTTCTATCCTCAAGACCCAGATGTTTATTCGCCACACGGGAGGGGCCCGTTCTATAATTATCAGAGTGAGGGATATGGTTTGCAGAGTGTAAGTCATCATTGTTTCCTGTTTGATGAATGCTCATCATTGGATCAGCCTCAGCCTGTGTATGGAGGATACGCCCCTCCTCCTGGTGTACCACCTGAGAAAACAAGGGTGTGATCGGTGCCATCTCGACGCTTTGACAGGATACATGTCGGGTCTTTGATAAGAGTGTACTGCTATGAGAGAAATTTGATCTCGCCTCAAATTTCGATGGTTTTCGAAAGAATTGGATGGTTCTTCTCGCGTGGTTACAGTGCCTTTCCAAAAGCGTGTCCAGGACCGATATGTTACCGCTTCAATCCCGACTCGGTCCCTGGCTCGCACTTCCTCACTATCCGGTGTCATTCGATCCCACAACGCGAGAAAGAAAAGAATAAAATGCAAGCTCTGGGAAATACATCCTGGCTAGTTGAGTTTTCAAGTATGAGTGGAAGAGTGAGCCTCAATTGATCAAGATGACCTCCTTTATGGAAAAGGCCTGCACGATGAGCTCGAGACTCGAGTTCAGGTACCGGCCTTTGCCGACGTTGCTAAGTTGCCGTCGACAGCGCATCCTTGCGCGTATCTGCTATTGGGAAGGGTAATCCAACTAGTTCAAGGCCATGCAACCGCCATAGATCCTATGTAAAAACCCCCTGACCCACGTCTTGCTGTGCGCATCCATCTCTCGTCGTCCGTGAACTGTTCGCTCGGGCAACTTTGATTTTGTTCCGTGCTGTGCTAGACACGAACAGCTGAAGTACTTCGAATCGCTGTCCATGTTCTCTGGGTTGAGGATTTATTTCAGAAATGATGTCTCTGCTAGCGATCTTCTGCGTCCTTGCGTTGACGCTACGCCCTGTGAGAGCCCAAGAGCGTTGCTTCGAGAACGCGTAAGCCACCTCAACGACACTTGAAGAGCCGCCGTAATTCATTGTCGACAAGTTTTGGAGATGTGAATTGCTCGAATCCGTTATCTACAGGTGTTAGAGTTGCCATCGCCATTGGATCAGGTATTTCTCCCTTATATCATGTTCATCGCATCGACTGATTTCTACCCTGCCTCTTGCTCTTTGTGCAATCTTTCTTTGCTTGGACCCTCCATGATATCTAGCCATCTTCTTGCTTACCCTCCTCTCATTCTTCTACGTCCAACGTCGTCGCAGAATCAACGCCTACAACCAACGATTCGTCACGACCCCAGTTTACGCTCAGCAAACTGGCACATATCCCCTGCAACAACAGAATCTAGGCTACCAGGACAATGGTGCATATGACAGGAGATCGTACCCCGCTCCCAATGTTCAAGCTGTGAGTATCCCCTCGCTGATTGAAAATGTGAGAACTGAGATTTTTCATATTTTAGCCTGAACCTGCGTATATGGTAGTTATGTATTCCGAGACGCAACAGGTCAGGGCGTGAATACCAATATTTTGGTTTTCCGATTCCGTCGTCGAACTTCGTCGCTCTCTTTGATCTTGATCAATATAACGGGACATGTGGTTGCTTCTGGAATACACCATGAGCCAGCTTTCGTGCTTTGCGTTCTTGGCGCCTTCGAGTCTTCGTTGAGCAGGGATATGTTCTCATCGGCTTGGAAGCCTTCGATAAGGGAGATAGTCGTGAGGACTGACTCCCGTGACACAACTTCCCGTATCAAGATTCGACATGCTCTCTATCAATTACTGAACAGAGAGTGAAAGCAATCTGTTCCGCGTGAAGATCTACAGAAACGCTCCTGATAATTCCGATTTACATGTAGATTGGTCTCCGCGGACTTAGGCAGGATCGAACTCGGAATGATGACATCAAAAAAGCATGGTCTTCCATGATGGCAGGTCAATAATAGGCCGATTCCAAGCCAACAAGAAAGAAGATAAAGACATCAATGCTCATTCATTTCACTTGTTTAATCTGGCGATCGATCAAAGCTGTAGACATCTACGAGCAGTATTAAATGGAGCTTGGAAAGCTAGCTTGATTGGCCTGTCTCTGGCCTTCCCTGGTTCTGCGACTTGATTTTCTTCTGAATCACAGTCCGTGACTGTCCCTCATAATATTAATAGCGTTGATCGCTTGCTTCACTCATTCAAATCGTATACCATGGATCGCGCCACGTTCACGTTATTTATTTTGGGTTTGCTGGTCAGCATGGCTTTAGCTGAGGAATGTAACGAATTGTGAGTCGATGAAAACTCTTCCATTGATCTTCCACTGATCACTTTCAATAGAAATCACGAGAATTGTGGCCCTCAGTCTATCTTCTCCGACTCTTTAGCTTGGAAACTTGTGATCGCGCTGGGTTTATGTGAGCCTTCCATCTCTGTTCTATTTTGTCTCTGACACTATCTCTGTTTGCCTTTCCGGAACCTATATATTCGTTTTTCGTCAATGCCATGATTCTGCTGTGATGATATAGCTACCCTTGTCTTTGGAGGGCTGTCGCTTTTCTTATTCTTCCGTCTTCGGAAGGCGGAGAGTTCACCCGGAGAGAAACACCCTATAACAGAGGATTTCTTGAATGGCGCTCTGATCGTCCCGTAGTTATTAGCAATGTAATTGGATACGAGCACAAAGACGAATATCAATCTCTGAACGGGAACGGAGGCTTGGCAAGTTCATAGATCCAAGCATAGATCTGGAGTCACCGCGACGCAGGAGAAAAAATGATACAAATTATTCGAGAGATTATAAAGCGAGATAGCATTAGGAACGAAGAAGCAGATATGATCGCTCGGAATGATTAATGTGCTGAGCAACCTTCTCTTTGGTTTGTTGCCTTCGAGATTGATGCGCCTCAGAAGAATTGTTTCGTGGCCGTTATCCCCGAAACAAGCCGTCGGAGTTGAATCCGGCACGGCGACCAGCGGCAAACCTTAAACCGTACAGTGCCCAACGCTCTTAAGCATCTACATCGTTGAACAGCTAACTCTCCAATTGTTCGCTGGCCTCGTAATCCAAAACAGTAATGGTCAACCTATGAGTGATCAGCTATGATTCGCTCGCTTTCTCTATGCCTGAATTTTGGTGAAATGGAAAGTGATCGTCTGTCGTCAAATTTCGTGATGGATCTCCTGGCGCACCACATTCGTGCAACGATCAGGATGTAGTTAGGCTACCTTCGGAACTGAGAATGCTGCCTTACAACGGTATCGATAAGATTTCAAAGCAAGTGGGTTAAGAAGGCCTGGAGTCGTCTGTGGTTCTCTCCTCTGGGTCCTGCTTCAGCCGGCTGAAGTCTCACAAGAAACAAACCAAAGCGTTGATCGCGTCTTGTCTTTATATATGTCTTCTTCTTTCCTGATTGGGAGTCTGGTCCTGGGGTCGTTGGTTAATTTGAGTTGGGCGGCGGATGACTGCTTTTATAATGAGTGAGTACAAGCCGTCGTGGTTCAACGATCTTCGATGTGCTCACCATAATACTTCGCCCCCCAGATTCGGTCAGTTACAGTGCCGGCGCGTTCTTCCCTTTGGATGGAGAATCGGAATCGCGATTGGATCAGGTCTGCTTAAATCTCAAACAGAAATACAATTCATCTGACTTGCAAACTGTTTCTGCCTTGCCACAACGTTACCTCCATCTTTTCGAATCGCCTACCCGACTCCGCTCCGTTTAAAATTCTGCCACCACAGCCGTCATCATTTGTATTATCGCAGGCCTCTTCTCATGGCGGCGTAGCCGACGTAACCAGGCGAACAACGTCGAGTTCGTCCAGCCACCGTCGTGGGTCATTCCCCAGCAACCACAGATGGGAACGGTTGGTGCACCACCTATCAATGGAGGAGGCCCGCCATTGAGCGCCGGCGCTGGACCCCGTAGAGTGAGCATGAGTTGAATCATGATCTTGACTCCTGCAGATTACTAAATCGTGTATCCCTGATTCTCTAGCCCGATCCTGCTTTCGGAGGATTTGCGCCTGGTCCAGCTGCTCCCAATCAAATGACCAGTGTATAAGTCAGACGAACTGAAACCTAATTCAGCGGAAAGAGAGAGAGCTTCGGCAGTTTGCTTTTTCGCGTCATCCAAATCTCCGAGCCGCATTCTACCATCGCAATGTATCCCTGAAGTAATGGATCAGACTCTCTTGGAGAAATCTTTCACCCAGGTACTCAACCCGGCGAACTGGTAAACCTGTGCTGGATGTACTTAGTAGCTTATGCTAGTCCGGTGCTGCCTTCCATCGGAAAATCGAATACATTGCTTAGTGTTCTCACTATCGGATATGTCCGTCCTCTTGTGTGATGTTCTGGGTTCGAGGACTGTCGGTGCATTCCGAAGCTTATCGAGTCTGACGGGAAATCGAGTGGAATTCAAGTACAGCTCCTCCGATCTCGTTCCATTGCCCTCATTAATCGTTCTCGAGGTAATCGAACGTTTGCCGATCCAGAGAAGGAGAAATTGAATAGTTGCTGCTCAAACCCTGACTGTGTTCCATGGTTTTCGTGCAGGTTTTCCGCATCGAGTCTGAGTCTGGGTGCCAAGACGATACAAGGACTAGCGGTGCAAAAGATGAGAAAATTAGTAGAAAGATTGGAGAGGTACGCATTATCCCAGCTCACTATATCCAAATACGCAAATTCGATGCTTCAAACATCATTCCTCCTGAAACTCAATAAAACGGATTTAAGATCCAAATCACCGAAGGTCCATGGTTGCTGAGTCAGCGTTCTCCCAGGGTGAGGCTCTGAGCGCTAATTTCGACTCCCGCTCATGACTCCCGCCGTGGTCTTTGATCATGTTTATTACATCGTCGACTCAAGAGGGCTCCATCTATGGCTAGATCAGAACGTTCGACGAAATATGTCTTTGTGCGGCGAGAATCTCCTCCCGAGTCTCGAATTTACGGAAAAAGCTTCGCGAAGTGTAGTTTGCGGGTAATGCAACTGTTCTATTCATGGTCGTGAACAGCCATTTGTGTCTAATGTGTATCTCAGCTGTCAGAACATCCCGGGATGTCGCTTCCGTGAAGCAATAAGATTGTCTCGGATATGGAACTGCTCCAATCTATCGACCGATTGCATCTATTCGAATTTCGGAGCTCCGTCATCGATCTCGTCTAAATCCAAGGGAACAAATTCGGTTTGATGGGTCCTGAGCGTGTCATTGAAGACTATTGCAGCGTGCCATGTCTCGTTACTGTCGATCGTGCCTTTGGTTTACCGAGGCTAACGACTTGATGTGGCAGTGAACAGTGACGTTCATAGTATTCGTCAAAGCTCGCGGTACCCTTTACTTGATTGATCTGCAACACTGAGGGGTGTGATAATTTCCAGAGACATCCTTAAGCTTAAGGGGCTCGAGACGATCGATCGACCTGCTACACTCCTACAATCCTTGATGGTGATGCGGGTGGTTACTTAATCAGGAAATTTTCTCAGACTCCGACGGAAGCAAACTTTATCACCGGGCTAGCCTGTCGATCTCGATGCCGCGAGGCGTCCCACGACAGCAGTAAATCGAAGCCCGGAAGACAAGGGCCATGGCGCGGCGCTGCGGATGTTTTTCTGGTGGACGATGGCGTTACAAATATTTGATTTGGTCTACTTGGCGACTTGGTCGAGTTGAGGCTTTATTGATTGAGGCTGTTTATCGCCTCACTTGCTTGCTATTGGGGGCGCGGGGCATGGAAGTACTCGAGCGAATGTGGCATCAGAAGGTTTGATTTATGTCTCCACGCATCAATGGAGCCTCCGCTGCACTCGGTTAGCTTAATCAAGAATCGTGTTTCGAGTTAAACCGAGCACTCTATTCTGCCATGGCATATAAGCTTCCGTGTCTTCAATTACACTAACTACGACTAAAGCCCTGTCTCTATGAATCCGACTCCGCCAATGCCTGGTGTTCCTGAAGAACTTCACGCCAATACTCTGTTCCGCGGAGCTGCATGCCTATCGTGCCGGTAAGCAAACTTGAATCCCCGTCTTATCCTCTGTTTTCTCAGTCCAGGTTAATTATGATTTACTACCCAGGCGCAAGAAATTGGTACGTCACTTGTTCTACCGTAAAGTGCAATCATAAACCGTCTCGCAGAGATGCAGCGGAGACAAGCCCTTCTGCACTCGCTGTAAGCGATTAGGACAGGAGGATGAATGCCAATACGACGGAGAGCATAAGAGTACTCAGAAAGAATTCTTGGATAAAATTGCAGTGTTGGAATCAAGGATTAAGGAACTCGAAGAATCGCAAGCAGAAAGTAAGTGGATTTTTCATTTCCGAGTCGTTACACGATCAGTTACTGAACTCCAGCGATGTAGGTTCTCAAATGGCTTTACAGTCGGGTGATGCGCAACCGTCACGAAATTCGTGAGCACTTTTTGGCGACCATCAACTTTCAATATAACCAATGCAGGACAACTTCCAGGCCTGTTGGATTCTTCAACCATCGATTTCAACTGTGTCCGTTGCTTACCTCGCCCGAAGCGTTCGAGAATCCATGCGACACCCTCTTCGAATTCATGTCCCTCTACCACCGATATTTTACTTTCCTACCAATGTCCGCTCCTCCCTCAATGTGTCAAGCAATTCCCAAATCGAGCAACCCCCTTCACCTCATCATGTCATCTTACCTATCGGCCTTATTCTACTTCACTCAAGGGAAGCTCCGCCCCGCTGATTATCATGCCAACGCCACTCTCAGTCTCGCACTTCAATGGCGCCTCCATTCAATTGATCGGCCTTCTCCGCGACCCCAGTTTCATGTTTTACCCGAGCTTCGAGGTCCTTCGTCGGCCTTCGAAATTTCAAATCATCGCACGTTAGCAAGTAGCGTCTTCTGGCAGGTTTTCTGCATGAATGCTTGCTGGAGTGTAGTGATCAGTCAAGAACTTCGAGTCCCATCAACAGTGCCTCAACATTGCATCATCATGACCAGTCTTCCGGATCTAGAATCGCATGAGGTGTGTCAACCTTAGCCATAAGTTGCTATCAAAGACTTATTTTACGACAGCCCAGTACAGAGAGAACCCTGGATGCATTTTTTCGCGACCCAGAGAAATCCCCGTGTCCCGGCATCGAGACTCTCTTAATCAAAGCCGCTGCGACCTTTAGCAGAGCAGCTATATTTTCTCAGCTTTCTCTAGGTTTGTGCCTTCTTTGTTTTTGCGGATCTTAGCTGAGAGAACTGTCCCTAGATGCGGCGTCTTATTTGAAAGAATATTTGACAATCTATAATGCTATAGGACATCTGATCAGCGTAACCTCATTGCCTAGTCCCACGACTGAGCTCGGGGATCTTCGGTTATTCCTCGTACATGCTCTGTTGCGAACGGCGTCCATCCTTCTTTATAATCTGGGCTCCTCGGCGGACCCGAATCTCCGGATGCAAAGCTTGGAAGCAGCAAGACAAATGCGAGAAAGCATTAAGCTCATAGGAAATGATCGATATCCTTTCCTCGATCCAATGTTATCTGTATGTCTTCCCACTCCTTCGAGAATTTGTCCTCTGAGTATTGTATTTGCGTCAGTTTTGCTGGATGCAAGCAGGATATATTTTTCTTCGGGAGAGAGCGGCCATCGCAATGACCCGACCGACCCCCGATGTGGACGAACAAATCGCACATCTTACGAGCGATTTGCAAGGGGTGACCGGCGCACTCCAGCAGCTCGCACGTGTCTTTCCTATAGCGGGTATGTCAAGAGACATTGCTTGGGACACGTTAACGCTAACAACTTGGACAGTTTTAATGTTGCAGCGACTGAACTCACTGGAGCAGCCCTTCATGACCTCATGAATTCTATTCCCTACATCTTGCCCCTTTGTACAAATGCCCATAAACTATTTCCTCGATATCGATAGAAATATACATCTACGTCACCCATCACCCATTATACTCAGCATGGACATCACTCCTTCGATTTCCCGCACGTTGATACAGCAATACTGTTGAAACACGAAAGATCAAAATGATTAATGAGTCAGGGAATCGCTCGGACTCGTGAGAAGCCGCTACCTACCTTCCTACCATCATAGTCAATTGGGCGTCGCAGCTTATCAGACGGCGATATGAAGCCTTATCGGTATCACCAAGAAATATAGACATTAATGGACATAAAGTCCGTATTCCGTAAGTTTTCAAGACTGTGCCAGTCTCTTCTTTAAACATCATGAGATAAGGCACAAACGCATGATGCATATACATAGTCTTTCATATCGAGACCATTTCTGGTTGGGCCGAAGGTGAGACCAAGAGCGATCCTGAGACACTCGAGACATCCTGATAAGAATGACGTAAAAGCCGTTATCTAATCTTGAATTACAAACGCTGTGTAAAATCCTCGGCAATCGCCGCACCTCTTTGCTCTCTCCCTCTTTGACCATTGTCGCCCCTGCGTGGATTGGCAAAGGTCGTTGAAGGAATCAAGCAAAGTCAGCAAGTTTACCCAGTGGCAAACCTGAATCGACCTCAAGACTCGTCTCAACGTTGACTCAAGCGAAGATGCCATTCAATTTTGGTGCTTATAAAGCTGGTGAACTAGCGCCGCTCAAGAAATCTGAAGCGAAACAAACTTTCGAGCCTCTTGAGCGACTCAACAGTGAAGAAAATAACTCTTTGTATGGCCAGAAAGCACCCAAGAAGCAGGTCCTGCAAGAATTTTCAGGACCCGATGGCTCAGGGGCTATCATGACATCGAACCCCCCTTCGAAGAACCTCAAGATTGGGACTCAAATCGTCAAACCACTCAAACCTCAAGGCACCCCTTTTCCTAACCCAAATAATCACCTCTCGACGTCCAACACCACTTCAGAGTTGGTGAGACGTCCAATTTCTTCCCCGAACGAACTGGGACCACCTGCGGCCGAGTTCCAAACTCTTCATTACCATAGAGCTGGACGCGAATTAGGATTCCGCACATCGGATGGACCAAGCAAGAAACTTCCCGCTTTCAACCGTTCCAGCGGACGTTATCTCGATCAAATGAGAGAACTTGGGCCCCAGGACGAATTATATCAGCACTGGTTAAGCAAGATTGGCAATTACGTCGCCACTAAAGTGTTGCACATTCCGGGCGCCGATCTTTTCGAGATGACGATGACAAGCTTTCCGGAACACTACAAGCTCTTCGTCCGCGAGAAAGGTGATCAGCACTCTTTTCGCCGCGACGCGTACCTCTATGGTTCAGCCAAAGTCACTCAATTCCGGTCCCCGGAGGAATTCTATCGCCACGCCGAACACTTGATCACAGGAAAGCCATGCAGATGTAAATACTGCTTCAACGGAGGCTGTCGAGCTCGCCTTGGCGTTGAGACACAAGCCCTTGCGCCAGTAACGAACCGAGTGCTGTCAGTGCGCTCCCCTCCACACTCGCCCAACTCACCGATTGGCTCACCCTCGTATTCGACGTCCTCTTCGACTTCATCATCGCCTTCTCCCACGACGCCGAAAGCATTCAGCATCCACAACTCCACAGTCATAATCAACAATTACGGCCCTCCCATCACGGCCGATGACTTTCGGTGCATAACCGAGTCGTCCTCGCGAAACTCTCTTCGGAGATGAGCGAGCGGAGAACTTCAGTCATCTTTACCCAAAGATTGATTTGAATGTTATATCCAAACTTAAAAATTGAAAACGAAAACGAACATCTGAAACTGCGTCATTTTTATGATTCATGCCCTTGCACTTTTGAACCTATGAAACCCTTTATCCGGATATGTCTCCATCTTTTTCGTATTTTGGCCTTCACATGTTCTCGTCATTTGCACTTGGTCTTTTCAGAAGTCGAGCACAAACAGAATCACCGGTTTAACTGGCTTTCTGTCAATGCACGGACAATTTCCCCGTTATCATTATGGTTATTTATCAGAAAACGTCGACAAGTGCCATTATCCTTCTTCTTCTCACCGCAGCGGCACTGCGCCATATCAGCTTCCTTTCATTTTGTGTCTCGCGATCGGACTTATACTCTCTTCTCAATTTCCGGCTTGATTTCGCGTTCTTTTGAGCCGCTTCCCATTCGTACTTCACCTACGGCCCTCCCATTGATGTTGCGACTTTCTCCTCTCTCTTATAGTTCCGCCTTGCGCTCTCTCTCCAGCTGCAGCTGCACGACCACTTCTACGAGGCTATCAGGGCCGAGCATCACCTTCAGCGCGAGAGCCTATCATCGAGACGAACGAAAGTCGCATCGAGCCATATCCAACGTCATCGGTACACTCTCCGCCTCCCTCCCGAAGCCGCCCGAGATCCCCTTCGAATGCTTGGACTCATATTTACCAGAAGAAAGCATCGTTTCAAGCGAATGGCCATCAATTTCGACCGCGGGCGGCCATCCCTCCGTACATCGAGCAGTCGACGAAGAATGCCTGTGCCACACAACTCGAGACTGCACGCGCGATACACCCGAAGCACCAGCGCAGCTTCTCCGACCTTCCGGTGTACAATCTCGAGCTTGGTCAACAGCTCTCGTCCATCTCACCTACCTCAATCCTCTTCCGCCAATATGTCGAATATCGTCACAGCTCCTTCGCCGATCGCCATGGCGAGAGGCGCTATACAATGAAGGGGTACTCGAGTTCATGTACCGCCCTTTGGTCGACCCAAATCGCTCTCGTCGATGTCCTCTACGTCTTCGACTTGAGCCTTTCGACATCTTCGGCAATCTCCGGCACTCATCCCCGAGCCATCATCGTGATGCCGTCCTCGTCCCTCTCCATAGCTATGTTAAGCCAGACCTCTACAAAGCACAGACGGCGTCTTCCATATCACGCCCGGCATGTGTACCGCATGTGCTGGGCTTGGGGGGTCGGGGGCGGGGCGGCTGACTTGCGGGTGGCCAACTCACGACGAAGAAGGATGTCGCGGGGCCACGCCTCTGCATCATGTATCGAAGAAGACCTCAAGACACAAGCTTTCAAGGACAGAACTTTCGGAAGAAGAAGCCCCACGGTCGCCATATCATCGCAAGTCGCCACAGTCATCGTCCTCGAAAGAGAGCCCGTCCAAAACACTCCCTTTTAAAAACTCGTCTCTTTCTCACAGAGCGTCGTGGCCTGCTGCTGCTCCTAAATCAGTAGCACCCACGCATGGTAGCCCCCACCCCTGCGAAGGACGATGACGCAAAGAAGAGGCGATCGATCGGGCCAGACCTAGTCTCTCCCCCATCGGCACCAACTCCAAGAGCTGTTGCTCAGCACCATCGCTACTCATTCCTCCCCGCCTCCTGCTTAGCCCATATCATCAGACTCGAGTTCTTCCGACGATGATCTTTGCGTCAATTGCAGAATCTCCTTAGTCGAGTCGCGCCCGGATCAAAACGACTCCGGAGATTCTCATCAAAAGAGGCATGAAGACGAGGACACTGAGTAGCGGGATCTTTTCCGATCATTCCTCACTAGGATTCGCAAGGAGACGCCGACGAGTCCTTCGACTTTGATCGACTCTTCCGTTCTTCCCTTTTCCTTACGGACAAATATCTCATCTCTCAAGCATCCACTACGACCTCAGGATCTCCGGCCTCCCTCCCTTCATCATCACGATCACGCCGCCGCCGTGCCAACTCTCACATCTTCGACTGCACACACCATCATCGTTTCGGCAACATCCGGTACGCGACATAAGGCGAAGAGATGGCGTAGTCTGTGCGCTTTCATACGCAGACTTCTTCATTACTTTGCAATAAACTTCATACGTCGTCGGAATCGTCTGCTGCTTACCCTCCTTCGGATCGTGACAGTCAATGCTTCATCGAACCTCTCGGCACCGCGGTGGCAATCAACTCATGGCAGGGAGGCATCCTGAGCGTGTTGAGGGCAGCTGCCCTCTTCACCTTCATCTTCGAACACCTCCCATCTTTTGGATTGTTTGAACCAAGACTCTCGGAATTGGTTTTGACACCAGACCCCCTGGATCTACGGAGAACGAATTAGGATGAAATAAGGAACAGGACTCAAGGCTTTCGCGAACCCGTCGGAGGAATGGATCGGACAAGGTTTGAATTTCATTGCAAGTATAGGAACACCAAGTTATCTTGAAGACACTGCAGATCGAACCGTACGATGGACCACGATTGGAGACTCGAAGATCGAACGAAGTAGGATCTACGCCACGAAAGCGAACAAATCGGTTACCGGGGACGATGGAGCGAATGGGATTTCTTTTTCTTTTTGTGATTGCTTCTCTTGTTTTCAATTTTATCTCTTTGGCTCGTCTCAGAATCTCGACTCAACAATGTAACACCACCCATCCTTCAACCGCAGTATCTGCGTCGGCCCCAATCTAGAGATGCGATCCGCAGTCGTACTCGATTGTGTTACCCTTCTCATGCCATTCGTCGCAGATCTGCCTTTGTCGAAGATGTCTTGCCAAATATATATTTATTAGTTTCCCTGTAATCTCGTGTGATGTGTGCTTCAAATTATCCCTTAATCGTCGTAATTGATGATCGTTTTAAAACATGAGAAGTTCCAACTAACGTTCAAGAAAGGAGATTGCGAGGATCAAATTTTGATCGCTGTCCGACTCGAGAAAAGTGCTCACGTAATCCGGAGGTCGGAATTCGGCGATGATCTCATCAGTGTGCCAATCACTACAACGATTCTCTCAAGTTTCACTCGCCAGAATGTCGACGAGCTCATCAGCACCCTCGCCTCTCCCCAAATTTATCTACAAAATCTTACCTAACACATCCCGTTTCCAAGGCACACCAACGCCCATTCCGTCGGGTTGGACATTCCCTTCTACAGCCCTCGACGCAAACGATGGGTTCATCCACCTTTCCACGCTTTCACAGCTCCTCGGTACACTCAATCGCTTCTTCGCACCGGAAACAGAAGATGGAAAAGACGGGACTGTGTTGTTGGTTAAGGTTGATTTGGAGAGGCTGAGTGCTTGGAAGATCGTCAAGTGGGAGAAGAGCGGGAGTGGAGGTGTGTTTCCGCATCTTTATGGTGCGGATTTGGAGGGAGAGTATGTTAGGGGGTTGAAGATTGTTGAGAGAGGTGAGGGAGAGAAGGGCTGGGATGTTGCTGTTGAGGTGTTGAAGAAGGACGGTTGGCTTGAGGAGTAGATATTGGTGAGTTTATTCGAGAGTCACGTCGTCTACGACGAATGATTGATCCGGAGCCAAGATTGAATGTGTTTCTTTATTCAGGATTTGTAATATATCTTGCTCTGTCTGAGACCCTCTTCACTGCACCGATGTATGAGTCCCTTTCGTGCCGGACGCAAGACGGTTGCGAAACTCGCGTCTGCTGATCTGGTCAAATTGGTTATTCTTGATTGCGACTTTCCACGACATCTATCACCGTTAAGCCTTGGAGCCTACTGTATACGCCGGAGGATTATTGGCAACTTGCAAGGGAGTCACGGTGCTGTCCGAGCAGTGACTGGGTGTACTTGGTGCCGTTTCACACGATATCGATGCCCGATGAAATGTCGAATCAACACGAGAGCTTGCATTCGAGATAAACGGATTCACGGCTCCCTATAAATAATAAAGCTCATGGATGTGTTGGCAATATAATTTACCGACTCACTCTAAGTTCAGGGACACTCGCGGATGCACTCCCGCTGATCGTCTCGATGTCATAAGGCGTGGGTTTGGCTGCCGAATTTTCTCTCTTCGACTTGCGAAAGCGGAGCATAAAATATAAAAGAGAACATAAAAGAATGATTGCTCCTGCGCCAGTTGCCACACCACCTGCGAATAGCGCAACGTCATGATGTGAAGACTTGTGGTTAGAGAGGTCGGTCGGGGTGATTATCTGAGTTGTCGATGAAGCGGATGTAGTTATCAAAGCTGGTAACAGGCATTAGCGAGCTCCCTGTGCATCGAAGATCGGTAGCAGAAAATGCTACCTGCATCAGATTGAGCGAGTGTCGCGTTGAATACTCCCTTTGGCTTGGAGGATAAATCAGCTCATTCGTGCACTGGGCGTCGATAGAGATGGCAGACTGACACTCATATTTTGCCACGCCCATCGCGGAATATCAGTCCCTGGTGGAACAGCGGCTGGAAACCTGAGAACTCATGACTCTTCACCGATTTATTCAGTTCATCAAATGAACTGACCCGTCGTAGTCGGCACCGCAACCCGCAATCCAATCGTTCCATGATCCCGCTTGACCTCCTTGGCAAATTGCACAAGCCGCTGCCATTGATAAAAAAACCGACATTAGTTTGCCAGTGGATGATATATATGCCTGGGGTGGCGGAGAATTACACATCAAACAATACATCACGGCGTTGCATTGACACATTTGCTTGGGATCTGTGTTCGAGTATGTCTCTCCTTGAGAAAGAGAAGTGATATTCGCCGCTGTGGAAAAGTTAACGGATAAGGAATGCGAACGAGCAGTAATGCAGTCACATACGTTGGCCAGTACACGCTCCAGCCAACTGAGCTGCTACGTAACACGGGCTTTGACCCAGATCATTGAACGCCTTCAAACAGTCAGCATTTCTAAAGTCCCATTCATAATACTAAATATAACATTGTACATACCCATGGGAATTGGGACTCGCTGCAGGATGCAAAAGCCTGACCATTGACACCGAAAGCGTACGACGAAACTAATAGCAGCACAGTCAGGTTCCGGGATGAAGACGCGGGGAAGGTCAGCATCACGAGGGGATGGTTAGGAGGCAAATCCTGGCCGATTCAGAGATCGTTTTCACTTCTTAAATAGATGAGCGGCACAGGAACAGAGTCGATCAGAAAAGAACGGTGCGGGAGTTCCACGTGGAAGATGTTGTTCCGTTGCTACCCCTCCACGTGAGTCACATCTAGAAAGAGTCCGAATGACTCATGACTACCTGAATTCGTTGGTTATTGTTCGTCTTTAGAAAGACTAATGTATACCGAATTGGCAATGATCGTATGCTGCGTTCGATGCCGTGTGTCCGAGGCCCCAATCAAAAGGAACCTGATCAGAGAGGGAGCCGGTACTGGTACGTAGTTCACCTGATCTTCAGGGTACTAAAGCAGACGCCTTCGTTCCTGCAGTTGTTTTGGCGAACGTGAATCCCGATCGTGCGGAGGCTGAGTCATTTGAAAAGAAGGTCGATAATTGACCAGGGAATACAATCAGAACTTCCAGATCGAGAGAAGCCCTTCAATTACCAAATGAGGCAGTTTTTCACCTCGAAACGTTTAGCCAGGGTCGAGTGATGGCAGCAGTTTGAGGGGAGTACCAGGATATTTGAAGTTTTAGATAGTAGGATTTTGATATGCCTGATCCGTCGACTTTTGATGAGTGAAAATGCCTACAAAAGCCGAAACGCAGCCTGTTGGGAACTTGGTTGGGTATCGGCTGCTTTGGGAGCGGACTTCGAAACGCTGCCGTATTTTCAACTCCGTCATTTATAAACCTTATTCCTCTTCTCTTCTTACCACAGCGTCGACGACGACTTTGCTCTGGCACGTCTGGCGACCGCTCTCTATGTCACTGTATTCAAGACAATGGCTGTGCGATGGCTGCGCTTGGGACTCAAATAAAGCACATCTTTTGTGGATCGTGTGGGTTGTCAATCGTGATGAGCTCAGTTCGCCTTGACGGCTGTCGCCTCATGCATATGGATTAATGGATGTACGCATGGCAGTGCATTATGAAGCGGTTTGTCTACCATCCACTGTAATATTTATTCATCGTCTTCGCAGAACCATCGGTCATCGTACAGGTTGTCGTCTTCCCGTCATCTCACTACGTGAGTCTCCTTCATGCTTCGCCTTCATCCTTTCTTTCTCTTTCTTTCATGATGAGATATATTCTCAGTTATCCCTGACTTAATCACAACGTGTCGAGTCAAACCAAATGTCATAGTTACTCTGATCCTTATTTCCTTTATCTCCTGGCGTCGTTTTATCTCGTTACTAATTTGCATCCTTAGCAGGCAACGTTGTATACGTCTCCGGTCCTTACTCAAGGTACCTGGACGATCACCCATGTAATGCTTTGCAATCTTGGATTGTCTTGTAAGTATCTGGCAATATATTTCAAACCACTTTTCCCTTTCTTCGTGATGAGATTTATCCTCAGTTATCCCTGGCTTAATCACAATGTGTCGAGTCAATACAAATGTCATAGTTACTCTGAACTTTTAAATTTTCTTCTTTCCATTTTTCTCGACCATGTCCTCATTCTCTTCTGTTCACAGATCATTCGCTTCCTTCAGTCTGCGAAGACCGAGGACTCTTCGTTGACTAACTGAAGCTCTGACCGCATGATGTTTGCGATCTCACTGCTCTCAATTGCTTTGCTTGTTTTCGACGCCTTCAACAACAACTGACCTGCTTGTGTCTTATGTCGGTCTGTTGTGCTGCTCGTCAAATCTGTCGTCAAATATCGACCACTGCATCGTTCGTGATTCGGTTATTCGATCTCTGGATATGCATCTACTATGCCTCTCCATGCCTGATGGTGTCGAAGTGTCTGACTGGAAATGCAATGTAGGGAAACCGGGACGTTGATCGCCTCATCGTGTTGCATATATGCTGTAATCTATGAGTTGTTCCTGCGACTGCCCTCTAGTCTATTAGGTCTCCTTATTGTAGTCTTGTATAACTCGCTTCATGTATCCCTTGTGTAGGCATCATATGCAGCATGTCTGGAACATTCTGTATGCGGCCTACCTCAACAGTCGTGGGAGCCATACGCGTCAACGGGCGCCAATCCATTCCTAAACTCGAACTGTACCACAGCATGCGAGCAAGGACAGTCGTTGCTCTGCTCGCCTTAGGAGTGTTCGAGGTTATCGCAAAGACCAGTACTCTGCTGGTCACGTCGTACGACGGCGAATTCGAGCCCTGCGCAACGTCTAACTATCATGGAACGTACGAGGACTACAAGGTGTTCTTCCTCGACGAGCCTTGCGCAGCCAGCTGGCGTGTTCGATCATGGTTATCGAGTCTTGATGATCCAGCCCAGTACTTTGGGATGGTCGAGATGAGCGACGAGCTGCGCTATGTCTGGGTTCAAGATGCAGGCGTCGACCCGTCGCTGCGTCGTCCTGATGAGCCGTCTTTGGAGGAGTCTCTACTCGTACTCTCTCAGAGCCTTATCTCTGAGCCTTCAGAGGAATGGAACGCTGCTCTCGACAGTGCTGAGGGCCAACATCCATTCACGAAGGCACGAACCACCGTTGCTGGCGGATCCTTATCGCCTTTCAAAGCTCTATGGACATCTCGCTCAGCAGCCCTCATCGCATTACACGAAAGCTATCTCCCAATGATAGACCTCCTCATTCCCCGATTCTACGTTCCCGTCCTGCTACCATCTACGCCTCTCCCATTCGTACCAGTCCCTTCATCCGCGATAGACAGAGTCATCAACCTCATCAAGACGCTCAAATTCTCAGATCAAATCTCCATCGCCGTCAACTCTATCTCACTCCCTCAGATGCTGAACGATATCCGGTTTTTGACGGGCGAAGATAAGAGGTCGACGATCCTTACGAGACATTCGTTCTCAACTGGCGCATTGACGGCCGCTGCGTGGCTCTCAGATCGTTTCGAGGAGACAGGGGCGAAATGCGGGCTGAAGAAGTTCTCGGAGGACTATGCGCCTAACGTTATATGGTACGTCTCTCGTTCAATCTTCGTTATTCGGTATAGCTGATTTGATGACGTCATCAAGTCGATATCCTTCTCTCGTGAATACCACGGAAACCGTTATACTTTCCGCTCATTATGACTCCCGTGGATCGTGGGGAAGTACGCGTGCTCCTGGTGGGAACGATGATGGATCTGGAACGGTGTCGCTTCTTGGTATCGCACGTACCATTCTGAGGAAGAAGATCGAGTTCAAGGCGAATGTCGAACTCGTTGCATTCGCGGGTGAAGAACAAGGATTAGTTGGATCGAGAGCCTATGCTAGTGCGTTCTTTCGCTCTCCTCATTTCTGAACTTCGCTAACGATCGTTCATGGTTGTGTATAGAGGAGCTCCGGGACGCTGATGCCGATATCACGCTCATGATTCAAGCAGATATGATCGCCTACCACAGCCCTTCCGAACCTCAACAACTCGGTCTTCCCGAATAGTACGTCCCCCTCCCTTCCTCCTCTCCCTCATTCTCATCATCCCTCTTCTCCCTCCTCTTAGCATCGGCACACCTGAAGTAGCAACCCTCCTAACAAATATCTCATCCCTCTACGCACCAAACCTCTACGTCGGCCCAACCCGCGCATGCTGCTCCGACCACCAATCATTCCATCAACAAGGATTCCCAGCTACACAGGTGTTTGAGAGAGCGGGGTGGATATTGGATCCTATGTATCATAATTCGGGGGATTTGAGTAATAGGACTGGGTATGATTTGGAGCAGGTGAAGAGTATTGCGAAGGTTACGGTGAGTGTTTCTTGGGTGCTGGTTGGGGAGGGGGAGCTGATTGTGTGATTTAGTTTGCGACGTTGTTGCATGCTGCTGGATTCGAGATGCCTGCTGAAGGTGTTTGATTTGCAGTATGACGATGATAGACCGCCCGCTTTGTATCATTACCTCCCGTTATGTTGGAATCTCAATAGTCACGATCGCATCCGCCTACCGCACGACTGATTCTTGAGACTCGTAACGATCCATAGATCCTCGACCAACGAGAGATGCATTATTAGTGCAGGTACTAAGTAATCTGTGGATATACTACAACGCAAGAAGATTCGGCTGTCTTCCATCGACATCGATATATGGATAGTCTAGCTAAACCGACGACATGTACGAAGTTGAAATTATCTAACGGGCGCAAGGCATGGGATCCTCCGGGGATCAAGCTGTCCTGGAAGCACTAGTTGCGACAACACTTCAGCAAAATATATAAGAGAGACCAGCGGTGAAGCCTTCCCAACAAGACGCCAGGCATTCCACAAAACCATTCCTTGATTTTTCCTGAAGCGTCGACGATTGTCCATTGTTATTAGCAGAGCCCCGATTTCCTCCGGTGTTCGCCTGATGTGTCGACGATTGTCCGTTGGTAGGCGAAGAACCCTGAGTCCCGCCCACGCCATTGGATTGGTTGTGCTGACGAGGCTGATGTGGCTGGGTACGTTGGGTGGGCTGGTTGTTCTGCCGCCCAGAGCCAACGGTCGCAGTACTCTCACCCACGCGATCGGATTGCTCGCGCTGAGAAGGCTGAGGAATTTGGGGAGGCTGGTTGTTCTGCTGCCCAGAACCATTGACCGCATTACCCTCGCCATTCCCCTGATCAGGTTGGGTCGTGTCCGTTGGAGGTCTATCTGGCGTCGGGTCCTCCGGAGGTGGAGGTTGCGGCTCGGCCGAACCTTGTCCTCCAGAGGAAGGGGCAGGCGGTATAGCCAGGGGATCGGGAGGGCTTTCAGTCTGTCCTTCGGGATCCAGACTTGTGTACGCAGGAGGAGGAGAGCCAGGGGGTGTACGGGAAGCATCTGTGTTGACTAATGTAGACGAACCAGGCGATGCGTTGTTCTGTGCTCGAGGTGTATTATCGGCTTGCGTTGTTTGAGTCGGTGGATTATTCAGCAAGACGGGGTTGCGAAGTGGATCTGGATGTCTCGCATCTGTCGCGCTAAATGGTTGACTACCATTTGAGTTTGGAGAAGCCGGTGTTTGCTGAGGAGCAGAGGGATCCCCGTCGCCGATACCTCTGGAAATCGTAACCGGAGCAGACTGTGGGTTCGGTGGAGGGTTTATCAAGAGTAGCGATTGAGAAGGATGGAGCGGTGCCTCAGATACAGTCGAAGTCTGATTCAACAGTAGCGGGATCATTGAATGGATCAATCCTCGGGCGGACTGTATTCCATTAGGACCTTCCCTTGAAACGAAATTTCCACTATAAATTGATGAACCCTCTTCACTTATTGATGATTGCCTGCTTTGAAAAGCATTCGTAAGAGGGCTCAAGTGTACGTTGTCGCCGGTTGATTGTGCCTGAGGAGGCGTAGCAAGCGTGGTATGGGACGCAGATGATTGGGTCTGAGAAGGTAATTCAGGAGCAGGGGAATTCGATTGAGATGGAGATGGTCTGGGTCCTTGTGGCTTCGGAGGTGGGTAATGAAGTGGGATAGGGAGAGTCTCGGTCTCGGGACTGGAGGTTATGGGTCTCCGGTTATCTTGTAGAAGGGGAGGTCCCACCCCCAGCTCAACCTGCGAAGACGCCTGCTGGTTCGGAGCGTGAGTCGGTGTTGCAGGCTCGTCAGGACGGGGAGTAGGTATAGAATGAGACATGTTCCCGTTCAAGCCCATATTCGACCCTAGGTACTGCGAGGTCGCTTCCGGAGGAGATGAGGCTCCATTTATTGGTTGATTAGATGCCGCATCGTGATGGATGATCAAGAGCGGAGGATTTACGGCTGTATTCGTCGCGGTATTCAATGCTGGACGCGCAAGAGAGTCGGCCAGCGAAGTAGCGGCTATAGCTGGAGGAACCGACGAGACTTCGGATGTCAGGGGAGAGACAGAGCTCATCTGCTGATAACGGTATTCATTGCGCCTTGAAGACTGGTTCATCTGCGAGGCACCTCCAAACTTTGGCCCACCCTGCCAATCGGATCTCGGTGAAGCTTGAGCTGCTCGGGTGGGGATAGCGGACGGAAAGGGATGCGAATTGCTTTGCGTAGAGGCTGTTGGCAGCAGCGAGACGGGTTGAGATTGTGGTACGCTGGCCGAATTGGTGGTCCGTTGAACAGAGGGCAAATTGGTATCGCTGAGCTCGCTGAGCTCACTGGGCGTTACTCGATCGTTCACCGACCCCAAGTTTAGGGTGGGGTCGTGGATACGAAGATCTGCAATAATTTCAGTGACTCTTTCAGGTGGATCGAAGCGGCCCAGCAAAGGGATACGAAGTAGTATGGTTTGGGGAAGACTCGTCGGACTTGATTTTGGGGGGAACGCGTCAATGACATGAGTTTCACTCGACGGCGTTGATGCGATCTCAGCGGCCCTTTGGATAGCTTCGTCGATTTCTGCCTCTAATTCGCGTGTCATAATCTGATTCCAGGACTATCATGAGTCTCGTTATTAATTGAGATGGGCATCAAAACTCACCACTAGTCCATTCCCTGGGCGGTTGTTGGAGAGCCTCCCGAAGCCGCCGGTTTGAAATGCAGAGTCCATTTCCTGTGAGTAGGAAGCTATCCAGTTCGGATGTTAGTTTGTGCGAAACAATTGATGTATTGAGTACAGGGCTCACAGTCGCGATTGAGGATGATGATGGCAAATGCTACGGTTGTGGTGAATCCCATACACACACTACGAGTTCTTGAGGCCAGTGCATAAGCCGCAACTATCCATCGCTGCGTCGTTGATGCTACTCAGCATGATTAGCCTCACCAATTCCACGCGCTAGTGTTAACATTCATGCCTCTTTCCCTGAATGCTTGTGTGAGGAATAACTGCGACTATATTGCGCTTACTTCGTCGATCTCAGTAGATGAGCGGGGCTTAGCGTGGTTCTCGTTTAGACATGGTATAAATCTTATTGAAGTATAACAAACGGTATACCTCAATCAACTGATTTGACTGTCGTCTGCGTTGCAGTCGACATGCAGAGCGCAAAGCGGCAGGTGAGAGCTGAACACTGAGCGGTGGAAACACTCAAAGCAAGGTCGTTGTGTAGCTCGTTGGCTCATGCTCAGAACACGCTTGAACATGGCCTGGATGATGGTGGTCGGTCATCAAAGCCGGAGACCGTCGTCGAACCGGGAGCAAAGCCGGCTGTGAAGTCACATGACAGAGCCGAGAAAGCCGAGACAAGCCAAACTTCGCCAAATTTCAGCCTTTTCATCCATGAGCTTACTTCGGTCAATGATCTCCACGTCCTCCAATGCTTCATCGGAGCCGGGCTGAGAGAAAACTAATGCCTGTTCGGATAGTCAGTCACCTATCCTATACTATATGACCTTTTATAAATAAATAAGGAGGCCTCATATTATCTTGCTGCTATTGAAAAAAGAGACAACGAATAATTCAAATCAAAGTCGCGCGCGCATGAACTTACAAAAATTGTCCTGGGTCAGCAGTAGTGTAGAGAAAGCGGATCACGCAGGAACAAGTTGGAGTTTTGGTTCTCAGAACATGTACAAGATTGATTGTGTTTTAAGAGGGAATTGCCTGCGCTGAAACATTCGATGCCATGACGAGGACTTCCCTGATGGCTCGCCTTGCTCATATTACATACTGTACTTTGATGTACACTCCCGAAATAGCAAGACATAGTGCATACATGTCGTTGAGGCATTAGCGAGGGTTGTATCACAGAGACACTATTGAACGTTGCCGGTGGACAGGGACACGATTGCAAACAAAAACCGCAGCACGATCAACATTTCAAGAAATTCAAAAGACAAGAGAAAAACCCAGACCGCCCTTCCCGCTTCGAGGCCTGTACTGGAACATCATCGCCGGTTGAAGATGGTACGGAGTCCTTTTTGATATTCAAAAAAGGTGCGCGTGAACCATCGACGGCAAAGTCATACTCTTCATCCGCTTTAGAACCCTTTGGTATCAGAGAAAACGTCCCGCTGATGGAGACTCCGAAAGGGCGTTTGACATTGAGTGCCACAATCACGGGAATGTGATAGTGTATCCCAGTCTTCTGCTGCTCATTCTCCGTGAACGTGAAGACAGCTAACCTCCCTCCGTGACCTGATCCGACCATTTCAGCTCGGTACTCCCTTCTTGCTTCGCGTTCCTCGGCTCTCTTAAGAGTTGCACCTATCCCGTTATAAGAAACTTCCACTTTTCCACTGAGCTGGGAGCGAATGATCTCTTCGGAAATATGGTCGGTTTGTTCTTCGGGATAAATGAAGGCGAGCGTGGGATGATCTTCCGAGGAAGGATAAGCGAATTTGATTTCAATGGAGGCCTTGGCGAATCGGGCACCGTTGGGGTGAAAAGTGAGTCGAAAGTAGAGGACGCTCACTTCATCTCTTGTTTCTTTGTTGACGCCATATTCGACAGCCCGGAGGAGAATAGTAAAATAGTTCGAAGGCATAGAATTAATCGCAATTTTGCCGAACGGCAGTCCCGGGACATGAAATGTAGTTTCGGCGGGTGGTGAAGCCAGAGTAGATGAACCCGGATTTTCATGACCGGTGTGTGATGGCGGAGGCCCGCCCCCACGAGCTTTCAAAGGTGGCTGTGCACCCGGCGGATGTGTGTCCAAGGTTGAAGAAGTAGGGGTAGCCTTGAGCTGATCACCGCCGCTCGTGCCTGGATCTATCATATTACTGGTGAACGCTGGTGGTTGTCCATCCTCAGGCGTTTTCCCACCACTTGGACCCTGAATGGCTGGATTTGGGTCGCTGATAGCGGGGTTATGATAGCCATCCGTCGGTGGTGGTGACTTGTTTGTCTGCCCGGTCAATGCTGGAGCTGGAGCGGGAGGTGAGGATGCACGAGGTTCGGCAGGGGGTGAGAAGGAAGATTCGAGGGGAGAACTGCCTGTCTCTGAATTCGTCGAGTTGACCGTAGACGCTGGCGGTTGCCCATCCTCGGGGGTTTTCTGACCACTTGTATCCTGAACAGGTGAATTCGGATCCATTATAAGGGATCGAGAATGAGCATCCGTTGATGACAGCGGTTCCTTTCTCTTCGCGGTCAATGCCGGAGCAGGGGAAGAGGTTGAGGATGAGCCAGCTTCAGGAGAGGGAGGGGAGGATGATTTGAGCTGAGTACCACTGGTCTCTGAATTCGTCGAGCCACCCGCGGATACTGGCGGTTTCCCATCCTCGAGTTTGATCTGACCACTTGAGATCTGAACAGGTGCATTTGAGCCGGTGATAGGGGGTCGAGAACGGCCGTCGGTCGACGGTGGTTGAGGCTTCGTCCTCTCGGTCAACGGTAAAGCAGGAGCGTTGGGTGAAGATCCGTCAGGTTGAGGAGGAATAGGTAGGAGAGATTCAGGCTGGCCACCATTCGTATTAGGACTTATCGAGTTACCCGCGGACGGTAGTGATTGCCCATCCTTGCGGCTGGCATGAACACTCGGACCTTGAGAAGATTGATTCGCAATGTTGCTAATGGGCTGAGAATGGACACCCGTCGATGACGGCGGCTCCTTTCTCCTCTCGGTCAATGCCGGAGCAGGAGCGGAGGGCGGGGATGAGGGTGAGCTAGGGTTAGAAGGAGGAGAGGAGGGAGGTGTGGGCTGAGCACCGCTTGTCTCTGAATTCGTCGACTTAGCTGAGGACGTTGACGCTTGCCCACCATCGGCGATCTTCTGACCACTTGGACCCTGAATGGGGAAATTTGAAATGTTTGAAGTGGGCTGTGGCTGAGGCTGAGGCTGGCGATTCCTCGATGACGGTGGCTCCTTTGTCTGCCCGGTCGATGCGGAAGCAGGAGCGGAGAGTGAAGATGACCCGGACGCAGAAGGGGGAGGAGAAGGAGACTTGGGTTGAGCAGTAATGATCTCAGAATTTGTCGAAGTATCCGGGGACGCTGACGGTTGTTTGTCCATGTGGCTTTTCCGATCACTTGGATTCTGGAGAGGAGGATTTGAACTGGGTATAGCGGAGCAAGATCGGCCATCCGTCAATGGTAATGGCTCCCCTCGCCCCTCGGCCGAAGATACAGCAGCGACGGGTGAAGATGCACCAGGTTTAGGAGGGGCAGAAGAGGGAGGTTTGAGATGAGGACCACCCAACTCCATATCTGTGAAGCTACCCGTAGACGCCGGCGGTTTTCCATCCTTGCGCCTCGTCTGATCACTTGTATCCGGGGCGGCTTGATCTGAACGAGCAGGCTTTGGGCTCTCCGAAGATGATAGTGAGGTCTTCCTCTTCCCGGTCGACGATTCACCATGAGTGGAGGATGACGACTCAACGTTAGATGATTTCGACTGGGATCGTAGATTAGGGGTATGGGGAGGGAGTTTCGGCTGATCATCTAATTTGTCTTTCGTAGCAGATGAAACTGGGGCTTCGGGGGAGCGCGGAAGCTGATTGGTGACATCCTGTTCTAAGCTGCGTCCTCCCTGATGTTCTCCTGGCGCTACTTTGGTCTGTATATTTGCTCCTGGTGTGGCAACAATGACGTCACCACGACCCGTGTTTCCTCCGATTTGACTGGAATCAACTATTGAATCCAGTGGAACATTGTTCAGTTGGGTTTCGGCGGCAGGGATAGGATGGGAATCCGCGTTGGGAAGTTGCGGTATGTTTCGCTTGGATTCGATACCACGTCCGGGTCCAGTGTTCCCTCCGGGTTGACCGTGATCATCTGTCGATCTGGATAAAGAACCGTTCTGTTCGGGTTTCGAGGCAGTGATAGGATGGTAATCTGAGTTGGAGGGGTGCGGTGCGTATAGATTGTGATGAGTGATACCACGAGGTTGAATGTTGGCGTAGGATTGACCGGAATCGTCCATTGAACGCGTTGAACCGTAGGTCTGTTGGACCCTCGAGGAAGGCTGAGCATGGGAGTCGGAATCGGATACTGGCGATACGCTTCGATTGGGATCAGCAATGTATTCACGACCGGTGTTCCCTCCGACTGGATTGGAATCATTTGTCGCAGTTGCTGGAAGGTGGACCACGTGGCTCTGTTCGATTTTCGAGGGAGTGGTAGGATGGGAGTCGGAGTCGGAAGAAAGGTTTGTCTTCATCGGGTAGGGGAGAGGAGCAATGTTAGCCGGATCAGGAGGAACTTGATTTTCCCGGTTTTCACTGCTATTTGACTGACCCTGTTGATTATCGTGAGGAAGACTGTAAGTTCTGCGAAGCGTTGAGCCTAACCGATGGACTATAGGCAACAGCACCCGCGGGAGGCTTAGATTTCCCGATGAGTAGGAGGTCCATAGAAGGACTAACCAACGTCAATTCAAATGTTAGCTGGTTTCAATTGCAGTGACTCTCACGACTCACAGCTGGGATTCTTGACAATGAAGGAGGGACTCAGAGGGCTACCTGCTCAGCTTCATAACACCCCAGAGACTGCTCAACCTAGCGCACATGTCGCGACTATCCTTCACCGCCTCATCGACGGTCAGCAGCGTGACTCGCCTCGCGGATTCCACGCGATAGTGTTAACACTGGGGCATCTTTCCGTGAATGCATACTGCATTGCCTGCGCCTAGAATAACCATTGCGCTTGCATCGTAGAGTTATTGAGACGGAGATAGCATGCACTGATTCTGATTCAGACATGATATAAATCTTATTGAAGTCAAGGATAAACGACGTACATTTGTCAACCGATTATACTCTTCGTTCCGGTCGATGCAGAGCGCAAAGCGGCAGGTGAGTGCTGACCACCGGGCGATGAACACATTCAGAGCAAAGTCGTTGTATGACTCGGTTGTTCTGGCCCAAAGCATGCTTACAGCCCAGGCTGCACAGAGCCTGAAGCTTGATGATGGAGGTCGGTTGTCAAAGCCTCGGGCACCGGTATCAACTTCTTCGCCGAACCGGAAGCAAAGCCGGATTTGAAGTCACATGACATGACCGAGAAATCCGAGCCATGCCAAATTCCATCCTTTAATCTGTTCATCCGTGTACTTATTTTAATCAATGATATTCAGAATGTACGTGAAATTAAGAAGATGTTCCTGACGACTAATCGTTGATTATAATAAAGTGGATCATGTAGCGGTACTTAGATAAATAGCGAGATCGAAGAGAAGTCCAAGACAATATTAATAGGGATAATCGAGCCCTTCAATTGATCAAATCAGGAGATACGTTGAAAGCGCTAGCAGCAACAGCAGAATATAGATTCAAGACAAGACATAAAACCGGCCCAACAGGACGTCAGACAATCGCAACAACAGTCACAGGGGCCGGTGTCCATATTGGATGACACTGCCTGAGGATCCCCCTGCATGGAGGTAGGGTTCGGCTGCGTCTGTCGACGAGGTGCGTTATTCCGGGTATTCCCAGCTGCTACGACCTGCGCTGAACCAGCTGGGTTCTGATTATCGACCATGGTCTGTTGCCCGACTTGCGTGGAGTGCTGAAACGGAGGATATTGCACTGGCAAAGCATGCGACAGAGTTTGACGAGATGAATCGTCTCGTCCTCCCATAGCTTGAGGAGGTGATCCTTGTTCCGATACGTCAGGATCTCCTCCCTGAACGTACGGGGGTGACGGAGCTCGCACTTCAGACTCTGAGTCACCAACTTCCTGTCGCGAAGATGAAGACGACTGAGTCGGATCTTTGAGAGGATGTAAAGCTACGCCACCCGAGGCGTTGAGCGTGTGAGTCTTGCCAGATCGCGTTCCTTCGTGGGTCGAATATGACGTGTTTGGAGGAGCGAGAGAGGACCTAGTGTCACGGTAGGAGCCTCCCTCGGGACGGGGCTATGAAGGAATGAACACATTTGCGGAACGGTGACTAGCAGATGTCGAGGGGTGGCGCTGAGGCGAGATCAACGAAGATCGCGATGAAGCCGGAGAGGTAGCCGGACTCGGAACTAGGTGTGATCGAGATGGAGGTCGTGTAGGTGTATGTGAGTTGTTGACTGAGTGTTGATGCGAATGGGATGACGTGTCGGGTCCTCCACCTCCGCGATCAGGCAGCTCAAGATGTCCTTTGGTCTCTCTGTCTCCCGCACTCTCGATAATAATATCCATGAGCTTTCGAGCTTCTGCATGCAGAAGGTCGGTGGCTTCGTCATTCAGAGTCTGAACCTCCGAATCGGTATCTCGAGAGTCATGGGAGGTGTTACTGGGTGATGATCCCTGCTCGCTAGGATCGCGACCTGCAGGTGAATCGAGGACCGGAGAGTTTTGCGAAGGGAGGGGGGATGAATCACCGTCGACCTCACAAGACGGAGTGGGATCATCCGAGCGGCATGAATTAGCGGTAGGATCCTTATTTTCTGGGATGGAAGGATCTCCGGCTTTGAGAGGAGATTCCGGGGTCTCAGTCTCAGTGTTGGAGTGCTGAGAAGACTGATCGTAGGCGGAAGGGGGTGATTCGGATGATGAGACGGGATCGCATTGAGGACTCGCCCCGTTATTACTCTGACTAGGAGATGGTGAAGCCGGAGGGTTCGATGTGGAACATGTCTCGCTGTTAGATGAGGAAGGATTCGCTATTACGATGAGACTGAATGAGCATCGGACGCGTGGATTATCGCAGAGAAGGACGTACCACCGTTCCCGCTCTTCACCACATCTTGATCATCCCCTGTCTCTGCGTCTCCATCACTCCCACCATCATCATTGCCAACTCCCACGAATTCGCTTTCTGCGTCGGATCCGTTATCCTGCTCAGAGAATTGCGCGACTGTATCGGACTCGTCTGACGACATTTTGTGAGGTTGGTCTAAAGGAAATGAGCGATTGAAAGACGATAGCAGGGGTATACACACCACTTGAGATATTTCTCTAACATCACCTCTGCAAGCTTTTATAAAGCTAGCTCTTTCGCAGGCACCGAGAACATCATCAAAAGGCGTGTATACGACGTGCCCTCGGCCATCGCGACATCCAGTGCTATGGTTGTAGCAACTTCGTAGTCGAGGGCAGAGTCGTTAACGAAGGCAAGTATTGCATGATCCTGCACCAAGCCACGCAGATACAGCTGTTCCAGCGTGCCATTGCTGTTGCGAAAGTGTGCCAACTGATGAGCTTTCAGCGACTTTCCGAGGGTCTTCATAACAAAAGGACGTTAACCTGCATTGGAATGAAGACAAGCAGTGAGACGCTAGCAGCCTTGAAACCGGGTGAGCGCGACGTTGCAGTGCTGGCGGGACTGTCATCATGATGCGGCCGTCGTCGTCGTGGTGCAGACGGTGGTGAGTTCAGGGTCCTGGCGCAGCGCTGCTCCTTCTGTAGATCGAAGTTAGATTACAATTTCATATTCCTGAAATTTCCTCAATTGACCGAAAGTTTGGTACCTATAGCTCGCAGTCCACAAAAATGGAGGTCCGGAATAGAGGGAAAGATTGGAAGAATATATAATCGTGCCTTGAGTTATGCACGAAATAGTATTGGAATGGTTGCTTTTTGACCGACATAATACACATTCTACGATATGATAAGCATCAATGTAATAGAAGGGTAATTCGGTGAGCTATCCACTATACTAGCAGCAATGAAAAAGTCCACAACACGTGAAGATACTGCGAAAACAAGAGGCGACGCCGGCACAAACAGATTGCCAAGCAGATAGTTCCTTTGGGCTATGAAAGGCTTGTATTTTAACGGCCTGCTCGCTGGAAGATGCTGCACGACTCTGCACCACTGCCAGGAATTGAGCGTCCGACCTATCGACGACGAAGTCATATTTCGAATGATTCTGTAAAATGTCGGATATCAGCGAGAATGAGCCGCCAATGTCTATCCTGAAATCTCGGGCTGCATGCAGCGCCAAGTAGACCGGGATATGGACATGCACTCTCGTCCGCATCAAACGAGGAAGCATACGGATCGCCCTGTAGAGACGCATCCGGAAAGCTCGGGAAAGGCTCAGATCGGCCTATATGTTGCTCTACATGGGTAGCATTCTCGGTCAAGAGTGGAGCGGGGGTGCTGCTGACATCGTTTGTTTTCATCGAGTCGATTGGGAGGCGATATGAGGTCATGAACGGAGTCAGGCACAGTATGATCTGCATCAGGGAGAGTACTGATGTACCCGTTCAATTGGTCGGGAGCGGATATCGAAGGTAAAGGCAGAGGACTCGGTATGATCTGTGAGGGAACTGCAGGATGCGGTTGTTGGAGGGATGTGTCGTCGTCGGTCGGACTTTCGGTTGACGGCGTCTCTTGGAGAGGAATGTTGGCCGCATTCAGGGCCTCTTCCTCTCCTCGAAGGGTCGTACTCTGATCATTATCGTGAGCATGGACTTGAATCCGGCGAAGTGCTAAGACGAACCGTTAAATCATCCACGGGGTTGTGAGCGGAGGGTTCGCGGGGAGCACTGGAACCATATGAAGCCGCCATGTGTGACTTGAAGCGAATTAGATTTGAGCATCAGTTGATTCGAAACAAGCGATATTCGAGTCCGGTACTCACAGCTGCAATTGAGGATAATGGTGGAGGGGATCTAATGGGTACGTGCTGAGCTCCTAGACAGCGAAAGAAATATTGAAGCCAACGCAGAAACCGCGACTATCCTTCACCTCGTCGTCGACGCCAATCAGCACGATTCGCCCCCCTGCTTCCACGCGCTAGTGTGAACATTCGGGGTCAATCAGGTCCTATTTCCTGGATGTGCTGCATTGCATGTGTAGTGACTAGCCGCGATTTTATCGCGTTTGCATTGCAAGCTCGCTGAATAAACCTAGCTCAACCTGAGTCGCAATCAGAGCCCCCGAACAGCTTCGAGAAACTTAGCAATAAACATACCACTATATCGGCTTGCGAGTCTTTTCCGGTCATGATAGCAAGGGAAAAGATGCTTGTTACAGCTGCCGACTGCGATGAGCGCATTGAAAGCGAAAGCGTTGTGAGACTCCTTTGCTCTCGCTCAATCCACGCCTGAACATGGCCTTGATGCAGCTTGATGGTGGTGGTCGGTTATCGAAACCGGACACTCGGCTGTCACCTTCCGCGCCGAACCGGATGTAAAACCGGCTAGCGAGACACATGACACAACCGAGAAGTCCGCGGCATGCCAAACTCCATCCTCTGAAATCATCAATTAGCTCAGTCAATCTCATATATGACCGATGATATCCAGTGCCAAGTTCGGAAATAAATGACTATTGCTAGGAAGTCAAGGCCCTAAGTCATTTTATCAGCAACGCGTACCGTGAGAATTTGCTGCAGACGCCCGGGGAAGGGTCAGCTAAGCGAGTTAGCCGAGCCGTTGCCACCTAATAACTCCGCTTATCATCAAAAAATCCCTGGAAAACCCTGCTGACCGTCGTTCGTGATTGGCCCAACGCCTTCGGTGCTATGACCTCCACCACTTTCAAAAGTAGCCGAAATTGCCACGTACCTTGCCGACGTCGATCCTGTCGAAATCCGCGGGGCACCGAAATGCATAGCGCACTGTACACAACGACCCACACTTTGATTCAACCTCGATTGCTCATTTCCATCAACAAATGTTTTATTCTATCGAGAGTCTGAAAGCCTTAGGCCTCGAGGCTTGTTCGCGCCCGCGTATCGAATGGAGTGTTGAAACGTTGAAAGTCCGAAGTCAGGCGAAAGGGATATAGGCCCGGAACAATAGAGGGGCGATTGAGGCCACTTTCTCCCGTTCTCCGATGGTACTGCCAGTTTGCGAGACTGAGAGTACACAGTGTGGATTAGTGGCGGTACGTCTTGCATGTATCTTCTGGATGAACTATCAATTAATCTGGAAATTCGCCCCAATGACAGAACCCATAGCGGTCGTCTGTCACCAGGTCCGATAAGTGAAACTCAAGTCGGAATCGATGCCTTGATATCTCATCTTCATGCGACTATCCCACTTCATCATCGTCTTCGAGCATTCGTGGTCAGCGAAGGCGTTCCTATCGAGAGTCTCATTGATGCGATCCACAATCCGTATGAGACGCTATGACCACTAAATCAGCCGGAGGAGCTCCCAGAGATGAGAGATGATCGGCTTCGTTTGCAAATGCGATCATGCCTGCGCCTCCATGGTACTGTAAAGTGATCTGACACTGACCGTCGTATTTATACCTCGATCTGCGCGGAAATACAGAAAACCAGTCAGCAATCATTCTCCCGTTCGTAAGGTATGCCGTCACGCATGAAATGTAACACAAACTTACAGTGAGAACGCTTAGCAGCCATGGCCGCCCATAGTCAATCCTTAATCTCGAAGCCGGGGGAAAAATTCAGTCTGCTTTTCCGAATGAACCTCCCGTCGGCGCTAGGACAGAGAACGGTCGATAATGGACGAATCCTCCGTGATTCATTCTATCATTGCCGATACACCTACGACCTCACAACAACTCACTCTTTCGCGGACACGTTTAGCTTCAGCGAGGTCATCATCTTCGACCGTAACCAGCCGGCCTCGGGAGGTCACGTGCTGATCACTATCGAATATATTGACGAATAAAGCTTCTTGCATCCATTGCACGGATGATGAAGTTTCGCAATAGCCTCTCCATCTCGTGACGTTCGGACCATGATGAGTAGATCCCAGTGGTATGCCTGCCAAGTGAGAGGTATTGCCAAGTGAGAGGTATTCGGTGTCTTCGGGCTTCTCGGCGTCGCACATTCATCCGATCTATGAGGAATGTTTCGTCTTTCGAGAAATGTCGAGCGCCTTGATTGCTCGACATCTTTCTTGATAAGGAATTAATGTTATCAGGTAAGTCTCGTTGCTCAACGACTATAATTTGCATTAATGGATCGTGACAGGTGTGAGAGAAGATCGAACGTACTGTCCCTCAGCGACTCTTCACTGTCATTTATCAGACGAAGTCTTACACGGGTTATCATGCATGTCTATCTTTCACTTCGTATAGAACCAAACCTTCTCCAGCTAAGGCTGCATAAGGATCTGAGCGAGTGGTGGGGAGTGTCAGTTGTTATATAAGTCCGTGGGCGATGACATACCAGGATCTGAACACGATCTCGTCGATCCACCTCATTCCGTAGCCTCCTTTCGACACATCTTTCTAGTCTCATGCAATGCGTGTTGTTCCGATCTTCGAGATACCGGGATCTCAGACGTGAGTCCTGGAACGCATCGTTACTCCAACTGCAGCAGTTCGGCTGGCTAATCAGGTACAGTACGTTCATCAACCAACCGCGAATCGAGTATCAAATGAACTCACCTTCTGATATAGCGATCTGGTCAACGACTAGATGGATCGCAGGCACACAATCTCTTCACGGAGATAAGAAATCGCCACCCGAAGGTGTTCGTCGATCGCCCCCACTGGTGAGTGGGAGGACTGTCAGTCTGGTGGCAAGCATGAGACCTATTGACTGCAATAGTTTCGAAGCCAATTGGCCTAACGGAAGGCTTGTCCACGTCCCGTATCTGAAAATTCGCGTAGCCGAACGTGAATGGCAAAAGCCTCCAACCGACCGAAAAACGGGAAATCACGCTCAGAAACTCGATACGTAAGATACCTGCTACTCACCTGACGCTCTGACTCATTCTTCCCCACATCAGCGAGCGATAACACGCGTCATCTGTGTTTGCATCCTCGAGGTCAGCGGAAAGACAAAGGTGATCAACACAAGTCATAATGCCGAATTCGGCCCACGGGTCCGGTTGTCGATCTGCCCATTGTTTCCGATTTTGTCTGCTCCCGCTCTCACTCCCACTCACCCGGATTACGGTTTGTCACGATAGGAGCGATAGGAGCCCGGATCCTCGTCGTTGTCTAATTTCACGGTATTAATCGGAAATTAGACCTCCTTCCGGCGATCGAACGAATTCAATTGGTGAGCTCTTTCTTTGCTTGTCGTTTTGATGGGGCGAAAGAGCTGATAGCAATACAAGTGTGATAGCGAACTAGACGATTTGGGGCTGTCTCGATGACAAGAAAAATGAAGGTCGCAAACGATTTGGCGGAATGAGGCGCGCCTATTTTTCGAACTCCGACGTAAAATCAAAGTGCTCCCGCTGCATTTTCTCGATCGAACCCGACAACTCGTCCTCTGGCTGTAGAGCACCCTTCTGCCCACTTGAAACGGCCAATCATACTCTACATCGTTCATGAGATATCGCGTCGTTTTTTTCGTGCGCGGGAGGAAGGGCAGGGGACGAAAAATCTGACCTGCTTACCCGAACGGAGGTATGTCGGCCGCTTTCTTTGATCTTATTTCTTGTTTAAGTAAGCCAAACAACTCCAGGGTCCAGTCAAAGCTCATTGTTCTCTCCACGATAACCTCTGCACTCGCTGCAACCCTCGCTCAAAAATTCTGAAAATTCTGCAGCTCGCTCCGACACCATTTTCCAGCCTGCCTTCCAATTTTCATATCTGGCCCTTCTCTCTAAGACTCACAACGCGAGATGAAATCCAACCTTAATTTCCGAACGGTTCATTCGATTTGGTTTGGTCTCCCACGTACAACGCCTCGTTCCACACTTCTTTCACCCCAGAACCTTCCCCCGCCCCTTGCCAGCAACGTCTAGCCTCGGTGATGGGCGATTCCGAGGACCAGAGAAGGCATTATCTTAATCGCATCACAAGAACGTCCAATGAGAACCTTTGGGAATATTCTGTCATGCGACGAGATGGGTTTATGATAGCGAACGGTCTGTTTGTGTGTCTTTGCACACCCTTTTCCGTTTTCCGGCCCCCGTCGCTCCACCGTTTTGTCCTCAGCAGATAAATTGACTCCCGCTCGCTCCCCCATCTCAGCAACCGCCTCGCTTCACTCTTCGAGCACCCAGCGTATCGCCAATATCGCACTTCCCCTTCTACTCAGTCAAAGCACTAGCATGTTCGACCTCCACCAACTCGCCTTCTTCGATAGGTCTCGCCACCCTCATAACGTCGACTATGAGGTCCCGACCATTGACAACTTCGCCGTTAGCATCCCCGACCCCCGTCTAGCGGCTCTAGCAAAATTTGCTTCAGCCAAACCCGTTCCAGTCGAATTGTTCGGTCTTGGAGTATGTTATCTTGCCCTCTATCCCCAGACCTAGTCTAACTGTCTTCTACAGCAGAACGATGGTTATTCCTTCCATGACTCACCTCCCCTCAACGTGCAGAGGATGAACCTTGAAGATGTTATCGATCCGGTGAGTAAACCCTCAAGCTGCATGACCCCTTCTGACTCTCTTTTCAGAGCCTGCTCCTCCCCGTCCAGCCAGCCTCTGTGCCCACCTGTGTCGATCCCCGTGATCTCGATTATAGGAACTACGCTCCACCCTCTTCTGCAGGCTATACAGGCGCTCTCGTACCCTCGGGTCCCACGATCTTCTCCTTCGACACTTGTCCTCCATCTCCTGCGCCATCCTTGTCTTCCTCGGTGCACTCGTCAGACAGCCTGTCTTCCTCTTCGCTCGCTTCGTTCGGTGAAGAAGGCTTGGATCACCCTCGTCTTCCTCATGTATATCGATCGTCGTCGGTCCCCCGTCTTGGCTTAGGCCTTGCTGCCCAGACTCCCGCCTTCAACCCCTTCTCCTGGTCTCACACTCACCAGTCCTCGACTTCCTCCACGACCGGCGCGCAGGCGACTCAAAGTCAGGCTGGTCCTTCTCGCTCTGGCAAGCGCAAGCCTGCTACCCGCGATGCCGAGGACGAGACCTCCGAAGCTTCAGCTGCTTCCGGTCGCCCCTCGAAGCGTGCCAAGTCGGAGCCTGTCACCCCAGCGAAGCCCAAGGCTCCATCCAAGCCTCGATCTAAGCCCAAGTCAAAGGCTGATCCCCGTCCTCCATCTTCTTCGTCTCGACGAAAAGTGAAAGATCCTGCCGCAAAGACTGCCGCAAAGAAAGCCTTCGAAGCGTTCATTGCCGAGTGTGTCGCTCGCGATCCTCGTCCTTCTCCCTCGATGCCCCAAAAAGTCTGGGAACTCAAGTTCGCCTTCGGTTGGGATCGTTCTCCACCGATTGACTTCGATATCTATGAGGACCTTCAATCTCATCCCTATCTTCCTGATATCCATTACTCGGACTTCGACGACATCATCGGCCTGTATCGACGGCCGGTGCTTGGCGGTACCGAATGTTGTCTCCGTCATCCAGTTTCCGGTGCTCGATGCTCCACATTCGTTGCGGACAAGGGCGATTTCATGCGCCACTTTCACATTCACTTGAAGGAGCATATCCTCCTTCATCGTTATGGTATCCTCGAGGGTATTGCATTCGATGACACCGACCACCGCCACGATCTCAGGACGTTGTTTCGCCGCTGTCCGGAAGCTCTTAATAAGTCGAGGCACTACCTCGGCGTTTGTCCTATCTGCAAGCATACGATTGCTCGCGATGAAAAGTTGCTAAAGCATATCAAGAGGCACTACGAGCCAGAGGAGAAGCTCCCAACCAAGTAGCTTCGTTGGCGCTGGATGACTGGTTCATCAAGCGTTCCCTGTTTTTCTCTTTTCTTTATCTTTCTCTGTCTCTTTTTCTGCTTTTCCCCTTTTCATTATCTGTCGCTTGTTCTTCTATTTATCTCTCTCTCTGTGTCGCTTGTTGTGATTGTACAATGTAGTCCGCTCGATTTTTTGTCTGCCTGTACTTGTGTTTTCTATTCTGCTGCCTTTCTCGGTTATTTATCTCCGCGCTGCTTCCTGTATCCTCGTCTCATCCTTTGTAAATCTAATGGGGCGCGCGGGTGGTTGAGGATTCTCTCAAATGTGTGACATCAAATTTGCCAGATATCGTCTGTTCAAGCTGCGGGTACGTATGGTGGGCGGATTGAGGATTTAATCGAAACTCGCAAAACGCACGATTGATCACCTAATCACAAAAAAAATAATATTTGCGAAAAATGCGAGTTTTCGAGAGGTGAAAAATGTGAAGTATAGACCGAATGTTTATTGCGACCTATTGTGCTTTTATTTTTGCGTGCGACGTAGCACAGCATGATCACTAGATCACCGATTCACCAAAACGCGTGATCGCATGATCACTTGATCACTTGATCACTAGGTCGCAAAAATTCAAACTCCGACGATGCAGCCTTCGTCTGCAATCCTGAGGACAGTCATCGAACTCGCGTCGACATCTACCCTGATTGCGAGCCCCCAGTGCTCTTCAGAAGGATTAAGACTAGACAAATACCACGAGGGAGAGCTGTCTTCAAATTAACCAGTGTGAAACGGTGTGTGATCAGCAAGTCATCCGATATCGGCATTATCGTCAAAGTGTTATATTAAGGTGAGTACAGGTATGAACTATCTATGATTCAGACCTGTAGCTAATGAGAAGGACAGTGATTGAAATGATTGAATGAATGGGAGAAGATTACTAGTATTAATCGATTAACGAGGGGGGGCAGTGTAGGGCGAAAGGGGTGAAAAGGGTGAAAACTCGACACAGTCGGTTTAAGCAAAGGGATCGGTGAGTACTTGACCTGCAAGAAGGAAGTTTGGTGGTTTATATGCTGCCTTTTTAGGGGTGGCTGGCTCGTCAGTCTCTGTAGGTCCT